>SKCR01039200.1:0-61465 GCA_019454045.1 Zanthoxylum bungeanum | reverse complement strand
GATGATCTGTGACAGAGGAATTATACGTATGATATGACCTCGGCTTGCATAATTTAGTGAGATTATCTGTGGTCGTCATAATCCATGAGTGGGTAGATTATGGACATGAAATTGGATTTCGTAATGGATAGACCTAAACTTAGAGAATCCCACAAGAATTCGAGTCTGAATGCTAAATCTTGAATGAATCAAAACCTTTGGACCATCTCTCATTTTATAGGTTAAGGAGTAGCTTTCGAGTTGGATTAGGACTCATTGGAGTAATCGAGTTTCAATCATTTCAGAAGAGGGTAGTAGAGTTAGGATTACATTAGGAGTGCATGGATATTCAGGATTAGGTGTAATCCCTACCGTATTTTTGGATTATACCATCGCATTTGTAGGTAGTTTGTTATGATCCCAATACTTAGCTTTCTTGTTTAAGAAGGATTCTGGGGTGTAAAATGGCCCGATAATTTCTAACGGCATATCAAGTAGTATGATTTGGATCTTACTGAAACCCTTAAAATTTATTTGGGCCCTTAGTAGCCTCTAGGCCGTGCTGGCTTCTTCCTTGCGTATGGGCTTGCAGACCCCAAGGAAGGATCAAGTGCATAAATCGAGAGCTATCGGATGTCTTATGCCAATTGGACTTTATCTGATACATGAGCCTGAGATGAAAAGACCCAAATTTTGCCTGGGTATAATAGAACCCCGTATTTTCTCCTTGTTTGATGAAAGGTAAAAAGCAAATTCCATTGGTGAGCCGTATGCAATGCGAAAAAAAATGCCTATACGGTTGTTCAATTCTATCTTTTTCTTTATGAGGAATACTAGAGAAAGATTTCTTTTTATGAATTATTCATTCAATTTGATTTCAAATAAGTCCTATCTTACTCAGACCAAAAAATAGGGCCGAGATTATAGTTAAAGCTGCTAGTAGAAAACCAAAATAACTAGTTATAGTATGTATGACGGAGCTAAAGGAAATGTGTTCTTTTTATACATATGTTTATAAAGCAGTTCCCGTACACTAGTTATGCCCTAAAGACAGATGAAGCCAAATATATCAATGTAATTTTGAGCTAGCTAATTCCATGAAAGCAGCACATATCCAATTATCCATGCAAAATTTCCTGATCCAAAAGTCTCATTTATAATCATAAGTATTGAAAATAATTAACTTTTGGATTGGTCAGGGGAGGGGCATGCTTAGGGTTTCTCTTTTTATCAAAAGTGACAGTTGTGTGCATTAACTGTCTCAACACGGTTTTTAGATGAGAAGATGAACAAAATTTAAGACCTTCAACTGTACATTCTCTGCCTTCAAATCCCTATATAATCCCTGCTTCGAGCTCCTACTTCTCATCAAAGCCATCTTCAATCATATAGCTATTACTGCATAATGATGATGGCTTCTTCTAATAAGTTTCTTGTTGTGTTGGTTCTTGGAGCTCTTGTATGCTCCATTAATGCTAGGAAGCTTGTGAATGAAAAGGGTAGCTCTTTTGATGATCAAAAGAACTTCATTCGTCATCCCATTGGTGGTGGTGGCCTTGGTGGAGGAGGCGGCGGGGGACTAGGCGGTGGAGGTGGAGCTGGAGGTGGGTTTGGTGGTGGAGCTGGTGCTGGTGGTGGGCTAGGTGGGGGTGATGGACTTGGAGGAGGAGGAGGAGGTGGTGGAGGCTTTGGCGGTGGTGCCGGAGGAGCTGGCTTCGGCGGGGGAGCTGGCTTTGGAGGTGGTGCTGGTGGGGGTCTAGGTGGTGGAGGTGGTGGGGGGTTTGGCGGCGGTGGCGGACTTGGTGATGATGCTGGTGCCGGTTGGGGCTTTGGCGGCGGAGCTGGTGGTGGTCTTGGAGGTGGATCGCCTTGATGAAGACATTTTTTTTTTTATTCAATAAGCTATAATTCAAATGTATTATTTAAGTACTACATTGTTTACGTTGTAGTAGTTGTTGCCTTTAACTTCACATTATTCTTCAAGTGTTTTATTTGTCTTCCTTCTAATTGTTAATGGAAAAATAAAGCATTTTATTTACTTGATATATCCATATGTTTACTTTGTACAGTTGAGATTCTCAAAAAAATAAAATAAAATTGTACAGTAGAGAGCTTGGTGTTTTATCAAATGGGCAACTGGCCATTTACCGACAGAAGAAACTTCTTTCATCATATTGAAGTTCAGAAAACGTGGTTACGTGAATGGCTTTGCATGGTCGTCATGGCACTCTAATGAAAAGTTATTTACCTTCCGTGTTAACGTTAACGTTTTGATGTTCTACCAAACACCTATTTTAATATTAACGTTAACGTTCATAAAATCATAATCTCATAACATGAGAATATTTTTTGACGTTAACTTATACTTTCACGTTTGTTTCTTAATTTATAAGCTCTTTACCATATGAATCCTTAATTATTGATTGAAGTTCCTCAAATGTTATAATAATAGGCTTGCATGGCCGTCACGGCAGCTCGGTGCAGAATCATTCACCGTAAGCACTAAGTAGTCCCTATATACTATTGTTGATGATCAGGGTCCTTCATTGTCGTACGTTATAAAGGCATAGTGGTGGTTGAGTGAATAAGTCACTTGACCTATCCATATGGGAATTTTTTTCGACCATTGCTTCTGACCCTAATAATGAAAGCAAAAGAACCACAAAATAAATAATACCTAGTGAAACATATGTGCTGAGTTTGGTATAGAGTATAAATTAGCTTAAAACTGTGAAATAAAAGTTAAGATTAATATAAATTAGCGTAGAAAAATAATCTCATATTTGTTAGCTCAACTTTATAAGAATATAAGCTAACATTAATTATGTGTTTAGAATAGTATTTAAACACTACCATATAAACTAACTTATAAGTTCACCAAACTTCACATCAAACGGTGACATGAAATGCTACAATTACAAAGTGGTATTAAATGGATGTAAACAGTATCGAAACCATAATTTGTTTAGTGGGAGCTAAAATATAGTGTTGGGCAGAAAAATACATAACCGAACCGAGTCGATGAACTGAACTGTACGGTTTGATTGTCAATTTAATGTTTAAAATTTAAATGTGAATTTTTTTCGGTTTAAATTTCAGTTTGTTTAGTTATATCAAAACCACAATATAAAAGGCACTTCTGTAAAAAACCGAACAAAATAAAATGTATCATAAGTTTGAATTTTTAGTGTAAATTTATTATTTAATGGACAAATTAAATTGCCATAGATACAAATGTGATCTCAGAATATTATAAAGGTCAACTTTAGTAATTTATCACTAAATTTGTTTTTCACTTAATTGTCTCATAAAAACATTTTAAAATTTAAAATTGTTTAAATATCTTAGGGTGGCCCAAACCACCTTAGACATGAAGATATTTTCGCCACTGGCTACATATTTAGTTTGAAAAATTTACATAAGTAAATAATCCATTAAATTTTGTTAATCTATATCTATCTATCTATATATATAAGTTAAACATTTTTAAGTTTTCTTACTGCGTTATGTGGTGGCTTCATATTAAAGTTATAAAATTAAATTAATAAATATATTAAATAAAAATCATATTGCAATAAAAATACATATTATAATTTTATAAGAATTAATTCTATTATAACAATAAAACATATTATAGTATCCTATATATTAAAATAAAATAAAAAACACTATTAAATTATTTACAATTAACATTATCTATACAATTAATTTTTTATTATTAATTTATAAAATTAAAATATCTCTACAATTATTGTTGATTATTAAATTATAGAATCTAAATAATAAATTATTAACATAATAAACCTATTACAATATAAAAATAATAATCTACTATTAAACTAAGAAACATATTAATTTAATTAATTAATAATTAATAATTTAATTTGTAATTATTAAATTAAATAAATGAACCTATTATAATAAGAAAACATATTATAATATCTCATTAAAATAATAAAACATATGTGGCACTTAATCTATATAATTAACCTCTGTAATTATTTTTGTTATTAAATTATAAAATTAAAATATTTTTACAATCAATTTTTATTAAAATAAAAAACTCACTACAATACAAATACATATTATAAGAACTGTATTATAATAAAAAAAACATATTATATTACCCTACTATAATTAAAAATATTATTAAATTATAAAATCAAATTAATAAATCTATTAAATAAGAACCATATTATAAAATAAAATATATTATACTATCCTATTAATTTTTGAATAATATCATAGATAATCCAACAAAGAATATATATATATATATATATATATATATATATAAAAGTTAAATATTTTTAAACTTTCTCATCGCGTCGCATTACACTTAATCTCTACAATTAATTTTTTATTACATATTATAATAAGAAGATATATTATAATCTTATATTAAAATAAAAATATATATGTGGCACATAATCTCTACAATTAATATTTTTATTATTAAATTATAAAATTTAAATAATAAATTTGTTGACGGCGGATTTTGGTCTCAGGGCAATATGGGAATATTACTCCTGAGGCGATCCTCCTTCAATAGTGAATTTGTTTGGTTATGGGGGAAACCAAAAGCAAACTTAGCAGAAGGTGGGGGACCAAAAGCAAATTTAACAAAAGACAGATAAATGCACCAATCAACAAGGAGTTTTAACGTGGTTCGGCGGATCTTGGTCCGACCTACGTCCACGGACGCAAAAAGGATGATACTTTTATTACTTAACATGTTTCTCAGCCTTGCTTCTTGTTTTTTACAAGTTTGATCTTAACGATTCTGATCTTGATCCTCCTTCTGATCTCCACTCTCAACTTTTAACTTGTTACCCCCCTTTCACAAGCACGCTTTCCCCTCCTATTTATAATAGCAAAGAAACAGTTTTCTTTTTCCTATAATAATTCATAGTTGAAACTACATTCACTTCTCATATCCTATTAGGATACTGACTCATTCACTTCCCATATCCTATTAGGATACTGACTTATCAACTTTTCCCCATGAAAGTAGGATAACTTATCTTCTTATCCGTAAAAATAGGATGTCTTATCTTCTGGAGCATATCTCGCCACGTCCTCGGTCTTCATGAGGTCGGTCATGATGGTCTTTTGAACTGAGAATGCTACCGTCGATCTGATAATGCCCGGTCATCTTGAACTCAAGTGCTCGGTTACCGATCATAATTGCTCGGTCACTTACTGTTTGGCTTTTAGTGGCCGGGTCGGCATTAATGATTTCGATCAAGAAGAGAATTACCCTTTTACCCATGCCGTACTGTTTAAATATCATAGTGCTTAAAAAACATCATCAACATATATCCCCTGGTTCTTGGTAACAACAAGTTTGCGAGTTGATGCCGGGAACTATAAAAAAGATGGTGTGTCGATGAATCCGTCGGTGGTCACTCCATGAACCGCAGAGAAAAATGTCTTGGCTGCAAATCTGGTCATTCCTGCCACCTTCATGTGCTCAGTCAACGAGGATCTTGATATCTACCCGTGGAACAAATGCTTTGCCCTTATGATGATGACGATCGACTCGGTGGGACGTAACCCGACCCCGAGCTGAGAAGAACATTTGGCTCTGGGGGTATGTCACCTCCCCAGACCAATAGAGGCCGACTCGGTGGGACGTAACCCGACCCCGAGCTGAAAGAAAGACTTGGCTCTGGGGGAATGTTACATCCCTAGTCCAAAGAAACCGACTCGGTGGGATGTAACCCGACCCCGAGCTAAAAGAAAGACTTGGCACTGAGGGAATGTTACATCCCCAATCCAAAGAAACCGACTCAGTGGGACGTAACCCGACCCCGAGCTGAAAGAAAGACTTGGCTCTGGGGGAATGTTACATCCCCAGTCCAAAGAAGCCGACTCGGTGGGACGTAACCCGACCCCGAGCTAAAAGAAAGACTTGGCACTGAGGGAATGTTACATCCCCAATCCAAAGAAACCGACTTGGTGGGACATAACCCGACCCCGAGCTGAAAGAAAGACTTGGCTCTGGGGGAATGTTACATCCACAGTCCAAAGAAGCCGACTCGGTAGGACGTAACCCGACCCCGAGCTAAAAGAAAGACTTGGCACTGGGGGGAATGTTACATCCCCAGTCCAAAGAAACCGACTCTGTGGGACGTAACCCGACCCCGAGCTAAAAGAAAGACTTGGCACTGGGGGAATGTTACATCCCCAGTCCAAAGAAATCGACTCGGTGGGATGTAACCTGACCCCGAGCTGAATAAACCATAAGGCATCGACGGAATAAAATCCAGCCCTGAGCCGAATAACCAAGCGGCCTCGGCGGAAAGAAATCCAGCCCCGAGCCGAATAAACAAGTGGTCTCGGCGGAACGAAATCCAACCCCGAGCCGAATAAACAAGTGGCCTCGGCGGAACGAAATCCAACCCCGATCCGAATAAACAAGTGGCCTCGGCGGAACGAAACCCAGCCCTGAGCCGAATAACCAAGCGGCATCGGCGGAACGAAATCCACCCTCGAGCCGAATAAACATCGGCCTCGACGGTACAAGAGCAGACCCGAGCCAGAAAGAAACATCGATCTCGGCGATACAAGAGCAGACCCGAGTCGGAAAGAAACATCGATCTCGGCGGTACAAGAGCAGACCCGAGCCGGAAATAAACATCGGTCTCGGCGATACAAGAGCAGACCCGAGCCGGAAAGAAACATCGGTCTTGGCGGTACAAGAGCAGACCCGAGCCGGAAGGAAACATCGATCTCGGCGGTACAAGAGCAGACCCGAGTCGGAAAGAAACATCGATCTCGGCGGTACAAGAGCAGACCCGAGCCGGAAAGAAGCATCGGTCTCGGCAGTACAAGAGCATACCCGAGCCGGAAGGAAACATCGATCTCGGCGGTACAAGAGCAGACCCGAGTCGGAAAGAAACATCGATATCGGCGGTACAAAAGCAGACCCGAGTCGGAAAGAAACATCGGTCTCGGCTGTACAAGAGCAGACCCGAGCCGTAAAACATATATCAACAAAACGGACTCGGCGGTACAAGAGCAGACCCGAGCCGTAAAACAAATATCAGAACCATTGTGTGGGCCACAACAAACAAGCATAAATAAATGTCAGCCTAAGACAGAAGATGTCTTACTCACATTTTTGGGATCCGTTGTCTTTCTTGCAACTCTACAAGGGTCACTACAAGTAAGGCTTTTCTTAATACGTCCTCTCTGCATCTCAGCATTCCATGCATTCGACCGGATGACTTCCGCTATCAACTTTGTTCGACCTCAAAAACCGAATGGTCTACGTACACACTGAGATAGCCTTCTTTCACCAAGTCTTCCACATGCTCCTGCAGGTCTCTGCACCCATTCGTGGCATGTCCCCTTACGTTATGGTAGATACAGTAAGCCCTATTATTTCCCTCCTCAATCGGGAACCTCCTCAAATTAGGCTCGGTGAACAGACCTTTATCCTGGATTTCCTGAACTATCTGGGCCATAGGTTTGTTCAGGGGGGTGTATATTGTCCTCCCCGCGACACGGTTGACTTGGACATATGACTTTATCTCTTGAACATTACTACTCGGAGGTGTCGGTCTGAGTTTCTTCTGCTCTGGGACCGGTCTCCTCAAATTTCTGATCGAATCCCACTGATTGTCTGACCTGAGTATCTTAGCCTTTCGGGTGTCTACTCCCCGGACAATTTTTTTCTCCTCCTCTATTAAGATAAACTTCCTGGCCAACTCCAGGGCAGTGGCATAATCCGATACGTCTTGAATCCTCAGGTGAGTCCACAACTTCCCGACCTTCAGACCTCCCTTGAGACTTTCTAGCGCTTCCGATGACTCGTACGCTCCGACCTCGAGCACCAAATTGTGGTACCTTGCAATAAAATTCCTCAGGGGCTCATCATCCCCCTGCTTCATCAGTCTCAATTCTCCCACCATTTTCTTTGGGACGCATGCCCATTTGAAGTGTCGAACAAATGACCTTCTGAGTTGAGCGAAGCAACTGATGATTCCCGGGGCAAGACTTCTGAACCACAAAATGGCAGACCCGCTGTGGACAACAGGACCTGGGCGACGCATGCTGTTCCTAGGCTCGCGGCCTAGTTGGGAGTACGGAGTAGCCAACAGAGGACTAAACCGGAGAATAATGGAGTCGCCACCCGGTGTGAACCGGGAAAATAAGATTTAAGGCCGCACTCAACCCCTCGCAAGGGAAGACCTCAAACCATTGGGTTCGGAATAGTCCCTTACTTATGTCACTTGTAATAAAAGGATTTATGTAATAATTTAACCAGGCTTAAATAACATTTATTTCTAAGAGTATCATGCTTCTATATTCATGGGTACAAAATAACACTCATACATACATTTCGCATATATCTCATATCTAATAACACATGTCTAACAAAATACATCAAAGTAACAATGAACATACAACTTCATTCAGCATGTCATATTCATGAAAACACAAGCATACGTAGTATCCGCACAAGCATACATGTGAGCACTCTTCCGAGTGATACGTGGAATTATATCCCAAGTACAGACCGCATTACCGTCCATTCGGAATCGGCTACGGAATTTATGTCTGGGTTTCCATCCGATATATCACAAGAAATAATACTCCAAAGTCATCATGGCATAGGCATATGAATCGTAATGCGTTAAATCAAGACCAAGGCAAATGACGCAACCAATGGAATAAACATGCTTGAGTACTATCTCATGAACCTATTAACCAAATAACATGCTAACAACCTAATCATGCTTGAATACAATCCCGAGAACACATAGAATGGATAAATGCAGGGATACAAATAATATGGTTGGCTATATAACACAAGAAAGATCAACCAATAGGCAATTATGCATGAATATGATAAGACAGACTCAGTTCAGTGTGTTCACGTTCGTGTAGCGTTCGTAAACGCGTTCGAACGGAAATAAAACAGAATGTTCACGTTCGAGTAGCGTTTGATAACGCGTTCGAACGGAAATGAAACAGAATGCTCGCGTTCGTATGGCGTTTGATAACGCGTTCGAACGGAAATGAAACAGAATGCTCGCCTTCGTATGGCGTTCGTGAACGCGTTCGAACGTAAATGAGACCTGATGCATGATAAGGCAAAAATGCTTGCGCGTTCGAGTTGCGTTCGTAAACGCGTTCGAACGGTAAACAGAAGATTCACATTCGTGTAGCGTCCGAGAACGCGTTCGAACGGAACCAAACCTGATGCATTATGAAACTAAGACAGTGGGTGCGCGTTCGTGTAGCGTTCGTAAACGCGTTCGAATGGTAAACAGAAGGTTCACGTTCGTGTAGCGTCCGAGAACGCGTTCGAACGGAACCAGACCTGATGCATTACAAGGCAAAATACATGCGCGTTCGAGTTGCGTTCGTAAACGCGTTCGAACGGGAACAGACCTGATGCATGAAATGGGATGCAATACATAAACGACAAAATAAAAGGGGGGCGCGGTGAAGTACTGCCGTAAATGTGGCCTTTTGGGGCTCTTGATCTCTCAAAGAGAGGACCTTTAGACCAACATACTAAGCCCATGCGCTCGACTGAATCATGCATACATAGAATGAAAAGCAATAATATTAAACATAGTGTGCCCGATTGAACGTATCTTGTATCAAACCAAACACACATCAACCGGCGCGGCAAAGCCTCGTGGTAACGGGCTTTAGCCCATCCCCATAGGGGATCTCACATCGCACTTACTAAGCCCATGCATACAAAAATAAAAACAATCATATCAAACTAAGTATGTCCGATTGAACGTATTTCGCATTCAACCGAACACACATCAATCGGTGCGACAAAGCATCGTGGTGAAGTATTTTAACCCTCCAATTAGGGAACCTTTCATCGCACTTACTAAGCACATGCACTCAATCATATCATACGAGAATAAGCAACATACAGAATTTAAATGACAATAAATAAATAAACCAAAGCAACACAACACAAGAGAAGGTGCTGTTTACTCAAGTGATACGTGGAGTTGTGTCCCATGTACAGACCGCACTACCATCCATTCAGATTCGGCTACGGAATTTACGTCTGGGTTTCCATCCTATATACCACAAGAGACAACACTCTTCCATTCATCCAATACCCACAACACACATCATACACACACAAGATTTAATAAACAAGTAAAATACAATCAAAATAAATAACAAAAATCGGATAAAGACGAGTGTGAAAAGTACCCTCAGGTTTAACCTTTTCTCGGATGTACGGTACGCGATCGTCGGAAGGGTGGATGCTCCGCAACTCTCCCGGTTCACTGGTTCACTGTTCTCGTTCGTTGTCTTACTGTTTTGAGTCCGTTTTGCTGCTGTTTCCTTGTGGTTTCACTACCGTTTCCTCTTTATCTTTTGCTTCCTTTTTCTTGGGTGTGTTCTTCCTGTAATTTTTATGTGTGTTGTGTATGAGCTAGGGACTAGAAGGTTGGTGAATGGTTCTTTTTATAGGCAAAGGGTTAGGCTTGACAAGGAAAGGGATTTGTGTATTTAAAAAGGGATATGATTTGGTGTTGGATTAGAGAGGTTGAATATTTAGTTTATGTTGATTAAGCATACAATATTTTATGTTTGGGAATAATATACTGGTTGATTGATTTTAACTTGGTATGATTATATTTGATTGGTTTAGATTAGGCATTTAGTTTGTTGATTGATTTTAATTAGGCATGCAATTTCTTTAATTTGTGTAAGTATTTTATTTAATTTGGTATGTGATTTTTAGATTTGTTTTGATTTCACCATGTGTTAAATATGTGTTTTAAGTGGGCTTGGGCATGTGGGCCAAGGTTTGGGCGAATTGGGCTTAATGTGAGGCTAGCAGCAAAACCAGAATTACCGACACCGTTCGAACGCATCATCGAACGCAGCACGAACGCCCGCAATCTGTTTGACGTTCGAACGTATACACGAACGTAACACCAACGAAAACAGTGAACCTTGTTTATTCTGAATTTCCCCTTCCGATGTCCGTTTCCCGTGAACTCCGTGACTTAAAAGGTAGTGTCTCCAAAATGAGACTCATCATAGGGACTTATGCGTAAAAATGCAGTGCCTACACCCGCCCAAGGTTAGAGGGAATACTTTGCAAATGGCATCCCCTACTACCCATTGGACCTCCATCAATAGGACGAAACTTTCAATATAGGACTTTGGATCTGAATGGCCTTTGTAGGGCGTCATGGATGGCATGTTGAAACGTCTTGGGAATTTTGCCGACCTTATTTCTTCTGTGAAGGGAGATTCAACCTCGACGTCCCAAGTATCTGCTGTATCAGTTTTGGGGTTTACTCCCCACTTGGCCATTTCTTTTCTTAACCAAGACTTTATACTGCCATCTGTGTCACTATGCCGCCTCTCGCGGCCTCCTTCGCATCTATCACCACGGGTGCGGCGTTCCTCATGACTTGAGACTTCCCGTTCAGTTTCACTATCCTTCATGTTTCCCCTTCTGGTATCGCGAGGGCCATCACAGGATGAATCTGGCGACTGTCTCCCCTCTTCTTCTTCCCACGTATCCTCCGTTTATAAATATTTTTCTACCACTACGGACCTCAATCCGTAGGGACCCTTCCTCCTCGGTTCATCGTCATCACTCACATCTGCAACCTTTTTTCCTTCCGCTATTTCCCCTCTCCTCCGACTGGTTCCGGCTTCAAGTTTCTCATTATTCGTCTCTTCCATCCTCTCCAATTTGTTCATCATGGATTTCAGAAGGATTTGATTTTCCTCCATGTCTTTCCTTATATTTTCCTCAATTTTCTCCATTCATTCTGCTGTTGAACTCCCCGATGACTGGCGATTTCCACCTTCTGCCATTGTCTTACCACGCGAGCTGCTTTTTGTTGAGTCCCCACAGACGGCGCCAACTGTTGACGGTGGATTTTGGTCTTAGGGCAATATGGGAATATTACTCTTGAGGTGATCCTCCTTCAATAGTGAATTTGTTTGGTTATGTGAGAAACCAAAAGCAAACTTAGGAGAAGGTGGGGGACCAAAAGCAAATTTAACAAAAGACAGATAAATGCACCAATCAACAAGGAGTTTTAACGTGGTTCGGCGGATCTTGGTCCGACCTACATCCACGGGCGCAAAAAGGATGATACTTTTATTACTTAAACACGTTTCTCAGCCTTACTTCTTGTTTTTTACAAGTTTGATCTTAACGATTCTGATCTTGATCCTCCTCCTGATCTCCACTCTCAACTTTTAACTTGTTACCCCTTTTACACAAGCGCTTTCACAAGCACGCTTTCCCCACCTATTTATAATAGCAAAGAAATAATTTTCATTTTCCTATAAGGATTCCTAGTTGAAACTACATTCACTTCTCATATCCTATTAGGATACTGACTCATTCATTTCCCATATCCTATTAGGATACTGACTTATCAACTTTTCCCTATGAAAGTAGGATAACTTATCTTCTTATCATAAAAATATGATGTCTTATCTTCTGGAGCATATCTCGCCACGTCCTCGGTCTTCATGAGGTCGGTTATGATGGTCTTTTGAACTGAGAATGCTACCGTCGATCTGATAATGCCTGGTCATCTTGAACTCAAGTGCTCGGTTACCGATCATAAAGTGCTCGGTCACTTACTGTTTGGCTTTTAGTGGTCGGGTCGGCATAATGATTTCGATTTCGATCGAGAAGAGAATTACCCTTTTACCCATGCCGTACTGTTTAAATATCATAGTGCTTAAAAAACACCATCAACAAAATTATTAAAATAAAAACATATTACAATATAAAAATATAATCTCATATTAAAATAATAAACGTAAATAGTAGCCGCCCATAAAATCTAGCCAAATTTTTAGATTTCGGGTATATTATTACTTGTTATTTTATTTTGTATTATTTATATAAGTTTTTTTATTTCATGATTTTTTTTATTATTTACTATGACTAATGATGCAGACTCTAACTATTAGTTCTTACACTGTGAATTAGAAATACTATTTGAGAACTGAGAGACAAACGAATGAGACATAAATATTACGTGTAAGTGAATCAATTATCTCATTTAGATTATAAAACTGATAAAATCCAGAACATTTACAAGATCAATATATAAAAATATATGCTCAACCCGCACAAATGGCCGTAAATTGCTGATATTGGGCCGTATAAGCCCACTTCATTCAGAATTCGGTCTGAGCTGAGCCCAACTGATTAGCCCACCTCTTTGATCTTATTCTGACATTCTAATTCAAACACCCAGTCAAATTCCGCCACCTCACGAGATCACGTAAGCTTGCCCCCACCGGATTCCCAAACACGTGCTGAAAAGCATGTTCCAAAATAAAAATCTATATACCCTAAAAACAATTAAACATTAACATAAACCAAAAAAATTAAAAAAATAAAACGCAACTTCTTCTGTGTTCGATCAAGCAGGTCAAAGCCTCTGCATCTCACTATTTTTTCCTCGCACTTCTTCTCTCTACACGTGTAATTTTGTTAGTTTCTGTTTGTTTCTCGAGAAAACAATACAGGTGAGGAAAATGAAAACAAAACTAGTACTTTTTTAAAAAATTCCTACATTTTATCAGCAATCAAAGAGAGCTTGCACAACTTCGTATGCGTTATGTAGCTAAATTTAATGATTTGATGTTGAATAACAAATATATGTGTGATTTGAATTTAAATTTCGATTTATTTAATTATGTTTGCTTTGTTTATCAGAATAATTAACAAAAATCGACTTTACTGGAGCTAAGTTATTGTTATAGACAGATTATTAGTATTGCTAAACATGTGTTTGGATTTTGCGGTGACGGAAGCTGAAATTTTTTATGCTTATTTGTTTGTATGTTAGTCTTTAACTTAAATTACACTCTTTATTACTTTTGGAGTTGTGGTAACTAGTAAGATCTGTTAGTTATTATCATTGAACCGAATGCATTCTTGGTATGTGTCAAATATCACATTAATCAGATGCTCATGGCCATTTGAATTATGAAATCGTATTTTCATACATGCACAGTGTACCTTTGAACAAAATTTTGTTCTTATAGGTCTAATATTGCTAAACTTTATGGCTTGGAGCGTCGAATGAGTAGTTGAGATGGTGATATTCAGAAATTCCAATAGTTGGTTTAACAGGTCGTAAACTCTTAAACAAGGTTTTTGAGGATGAAAATAAAACAAGGGAAAAATGAATTAGGTATAATTTGATGCTGTTCCTGTTATGTTTATTTGAGATCGTATAAAAGTCTTATCATAAATACATGTATTGAAAATATATCATTTTTAACAGTCGTTAAATCTTAAAAATATATCAATGTTGATGGCAGATACTGAGCTATGATGTTGGGTGTCATACGGAGAAGGGTCGCGAGTGGAGGCTCGTCTGCTTCGGTTGGAATTCTAGTTTGTGCTATCTGTTGATTAGAATTGATGGAAATAGGAATTTGATTACGCATGGTGGTCTTCTTTTGTTCTAAAGCTCATTTTTTTTTTTCAGATTTTAGGGCAGTTGAAGCAGGCAGCTAGGCCTGCAATGTCTGCATCTAGAGTCTCATCTGCTGCAGGAAAAGAGGTGCAGAGTTCTTTCTTTTTTGTTTTCTATGTTTTTTTAATTGTCTCGTGTCCTTTCTTAATTATACAGTACAGGAACTTACTGTAGGTCTTGTCTTGAAAGTATTGTACTCTGATATTATTTTACATATACCAAAGTAAACATCAGTTTGTTCTTATCTTAATGATACAGGCATGTCTTATATGTATTAGTGTATGTGTATATTTTGAGAATTTTTACAAGATTTATGTTTCATGTCTACAGACATTACTGCATCCAAGAGGATTAGGGCATGTGCAGAATTTTAGTCGTTTAATGTTACCAGGTAATCCGATAGGTATTTTGTTGTACTTCCTTGTCAGAAGCTGATCCGTAGCGATTATTGATCAAAATCTGCAACTAGCAACTAAAGAATTTTCTGGTGGTTTCAGGGTGCTCTGTGGGTTGTCAGCCGTTAAGGTTAGTGGCATTTGTGTATAATTCCGCTCACCATTTTATGGATTTATTCTAAGATGTGTATTACTCGTTTCAGAATGGTGACATTATGGGGGGGTACCACTCTATATAAGCACAAATTTGTTGCATTTTGTCTTTAAAATTTTTCATGCTGCTCTGCCCTATCCAACTGGGACCGGATACTGAAGCCTTACCTACATTAAGTTGTATCTATCTTAAACTGTAACCCGTAGAAAGTTTGGGTGTTGGATAACGCACGAGTAAAGGAGAAGAAATTTATAAATTATTTTAGAAATTAGCTTCATTTCTCAAGTATTTCAATAAATTATTTTGAGGCTGTGAGGATAATATAGGCAGTCTACCTGCCTAACTGGCTCCAGTTTTATGTATATTAGATCTCAATTTAATAGTTACTGTACATTAATATTCAGAATAAGGAATTAACCGATGACAGCTTAATGGATAAGAAAATTGTATACAATGAGCATGATTGGCTTCTCAGTTTGCTGCTGCTTGAGAGTTTTTTCTTGTTTTCCTCATTACTTATGGACAGCGATGCGATTTCCAGCCCCAAGCTTGCAACTAACATGCATCTGTGGAGCCGGTCATTTTCTTCAGAAGGAGGTGTGACATTGGCTGGCTTTCACTTAATTTTTTTTTTAACTTGTCCTTTAGACACTATGGTTCACAGATTGAGACAGATATTGGAGTGAATCTTGTTATCTTATTAATGAAGAGTAACGACCGGTGCCTGCTTTCAATTTCTCTGGAATATAAAAAAATATACATCGAATTTCAGAATTTTCCTGATGTTTGTTTTTGTTTGTGTTTGATGAAGGGGATTCGGTCGATGCTGTTGTCCCTTTTATGGGGGAATCAATAACTGATGGTACTTTGGCAAAATTCTTGAAGAGTATGTTTTTCTAGTTCCTATTTCTTTTTACCACTATTTAGTGTTTACTAAATTCTTAATTTTGTTGTTCCATGATTGTAAGTGATTGATTGTGTGATTTTTTGGTATTTTGAGAACAGGCCCTGGTGATAGGGTAGAAGTTGATGAACCAATTGCTCAAATTGAAACGGATAAGGTGATCCTCCAATCCCTGTTCCTATTTTATTGGGAAACCGATATATTTTTCTATTGCTTGTACTGATAGTTTTCCATCAGGTAACAATTGATGTTGCAAGTCCGGAAGCAGGTGTTATTAAAGAGGTAATACATCCCAAATAGCTCCTAATACCTCTATTTCTTTTTTCCTGCTTATTTTTTGTTCATATAGTTCCCTTTCCCCCATATTCTTTTGGGCATGTTGGGTATCGAGTGTTAATGGTAGCTTCTGTACTTAAATGTTGGCAGCTTGTAGCCAGAGAAGGGGAGACTGTGGAACCAGGTACCAAGATTGCTGTGATTTCAAAGTCAGGTGAAGGTGTAGTTCATGTAGCTCCCTCAGAGAAAATACCAGAGAAAGCTGCTCCTAAGCCACCTCCTGTTGAAAAGGCAAAAGAGGAGAAGCTGCAGCCTAAAGCTGAAACTGCTCCTGTTACTGAGAAGCCTAAAGCACCCTCTCCACCACCTCCTAAGCACACTGCTACTGAGCCCCAGCTTCCCCCAAAGGAAAGGGAAAGACGAGTGAGACTCTTTAGTTTGCTATTTATTCAAAATAAAAAGCTTCTTAGTTTAATATAGATATACTCTAATGAAACATCTTGGTAGAGAAATCTTGATGATCTAACGTGTCAGTTCAAATTGCTCGTGATTGTAGGTTCCTATGACAAGGCTGCGGAAACGAGTTGCAACACGATTGAAAGACTCTCAAAACACATTTGCAATGTTGACAACATTCAATGAAGTTGACATGTAAGTTCAAACCTTGCTAACGCGACTGGCTTCCTATCTCACTTTTGTCATATTTAGGGTACAAAGTAATAGGATTTTTGCTATGATCTCTCCTTCTTGTGATGGTTCTGTTTAAGATTATTCGTTTGTTTCTTATATCGTGTCAATTCTAGGACTAATTTGATGAAACTCCGTTCCGAGTACAAGGATGCCTTTTTTGAAAAGCATGGAGTCAAACTGGGACTTATGTCAGGTTTTGTGAAAGTATGCATTCTCTTATCCCTGTTGAATTATATAGGATGTAAAGATTTTCTAATATTTCTTGTTAGCGAATATAACATTTTCACTTATAAATATTTCAGGCTGCTGTTAGTGGGCTCCAGAATCAGCCGATTATAAATGCAGTTATTGATGGGGATGATATCATATATAGAGATTATATAGACATCAGTATAGCCGTTGGTACTCCAAAGGTTTGTCAATATTTTTTTTGTTATAGTTACTTTTTGCAATATTTATTTCAAATGAAGTAAAGAGACTCTGGGTGGAATGCCCTTTGTTTTGATCCTTTATATATATATTCAACCTTTTGTTTATTGTGTGTTTCTGATTAGCTCCTTGTATAACAGCATTTTGATATTCCTTTTAAGTTTTCCAAGTCTGACCAATTACGCTCTAGCTCCAAAAGTGGCGCGAAACTATAAAGCTAACTTTAGTCTATGAGATTACGAATTGAATTATAGGCTATATATGTATGAGAATACGAATTGAGTTATAAGCTATATATGTTACATGTACCTGCCAATGCGATATAGCATGCAAGTGTTCACGTGCTATTTTGGTGTAATTGCAGAACTATTTCTTGTTAGATACTAGATGAAAATAAACTCTATTAGCATTCTGTGCCTAGATAAGGTGTAGGTGGGGGGTGGGCATCTCTTTTTGTCCATATTTCCTTGTGCTTGCAGTGAAGTTGCATTACCCCATATCCGACTTTTTATTCTTATATTTTCCCCTTCAGGGCCTGGTGGTTCCTGTAATCCGCAGTGCTGAAAAGATGAATTTTGCTGATATAGAAAAAGAGATTAACACCCTTGCAAAGAAAGCGAATGATGGATCATTATCAATTGATGAGATGGCTGGAGGCTCATTTACAATATCTAATGGTGGTGTTTACGGAAGCCTTTTGAGTACACCTATCATCAACCCTCCTCAGGTTTGGCTGCTCTCCTGTTTTACAGTTTGAATCTTTCGTATAATTTAAAATTTTCATCTCCTTGCTGAGTGGCGGCCTCATCCAAATAAGTAATTATAATCAATGCCGTTTGTTATTGATATCTCTGATATTACTGTACTTCTGTGGCAATTTGGAAAAATGTATCCTAACCAATAAGCATCATCTTGCAGTCGGCCATCTTAGGGATGCACTCAATAGTGCAACGGCCCATGGCTGTCGGTGGTAATGTTGTCCCGAGGCCAATGATGTACATCGCGCTGACATATGACCATAGGCTGATAGATGGAAGAGAGGCAGTTTTCTTCCTGCGCCGTATTAAAGATGTTGTCGAGGACCCCCGCAGGCTTCTCCTTGACATATGAAGACCATGCTGTTGTTTGATTAGTACCCTTCATTTTCTGGTAATACCCCGGATCGCATAAGCTGCAGTTTTTTTTTAATTCAACAAAAATAAAATACTCCTCGATAGTGAAGTTTTGTAGGGTTTAAATTTAAAAATGCGGCTGGCCAAAGATTTAATTGGGAAGGAGAGAGTGATTTTATATCCAAATGGTTGTTCCATTTGTTTATGCTTTATATATTGAGCAGCATTGCTTTGTGTTACAGCATTTATGAGAACATGAATCAATTGTATTTGATGTTGATTATCCCCTCTAGAAGTGTTGATTAGGAAGATAATTCTTGACTTTGATTTCTCTGCCTAGCTAATTCATTATTTTATCTTCTTTTTTTTTTTTTCACAGAAAAGATTATTTATCTCAAATGGACCTATGGAAAATTTCGGAAAAACACCTCGGTCTGCTAGTTTATTTGTCAAATAAAAATAAAATAAGTTAATAAAGAATTAATTAGTAAGTTGAATATTCTCATCCTATATGGACGAGATTATGGGTTATGAGATTTGGATCGACATGGATATTCAAATTGGTATCTTTCGTTGTTCCCTAATTCTTATCCATTCCCATCCTGAATTCTTTGTGCGGGATGATGGATCCTTAAAAAAAATCCTATGTTAGGAGATGTCAGATTATTTTATATAGATATAAAGACAAGAAAAATCCCATATTATTTCCTTGGATAAAGTTTATATTGAATTATCAATATCTTATTTCCTTACGATTAGGGCATAAGTAGCAAGGGCTTTAAAATCAATTGGCTATTAAAATTTTGTTTGAGAAACGAGGCTTCAAATTTAAAAATTGGGTTTTCTTCCTTATTCATTCATCTCCATATTCAATACGAGTTAAACAAGAGTTTGGTGTGACATTTGGGACCATCATTATATGTTCAATTACTTGTATTGCTTTGATTATAGCAAATTAAATATTTGTAGGGATATACCCTTAGGCCTCTTGTAATGAATGGATCAAATCCCATTTTAACAATAACCGTGGATGGCACTTAAATTATTATTATTATTTTAATGAAAACAAGTTTTACATGGCTATTTTTTTATGAGTAACATTAAAATTATCATCGAACAACATCATTTTTATTTATTTTATTTTCACCATCAAAACAATCTCGTTTTGATAATAATTTTATCCCGCTTATCACGTCTTTAGTATCATAGTATAGAGCCCACACTTTATGAGGGTTGATCATATATTTTAGGTATTGATTTTGTAGATGCTCTAGATCTTGTTGGTTTTATAATCTAAATAAGACAAGTGATTTACTTACACGTAATATTTAGACATTATTCGTTTATCTCTCAGTTCTCAAATAATATTTTCCAATTAACTGTGCAATAGCTAATAGTCAGATTTTGCATACTAAAGCACAATAAATAATAAAAATTTCATGAAATAAAAAATTTATAAAAATAATTCAAAATAAAATAACAAATAACAACAGACCTGAATTCCAAAAAATTGACTAGGTTTTGTGGGCGGCTATTATTTGAGTTTCTATTTTAATAGGAGAGAATATTTTTATATTGGAATAAATTTTTTAATTTTATTTTATAATTTAATAATAAAAACATTAATTGTAAATATTATGTGTCACATATATTTTTTTTATAGAAGATTATACTATATCTTCTTATTATAATAAGTAATATAAAAATTAATTGTAGAGGTTAGGTGTGATGTGATGCTATTAGAAAGGTTAAAAATATTTAATATATATATATTATTTGCCTGATTTTTGTGATATTTAATATGTTTTCTTATTATAATAAGTTTATTTATTTTAATTTTATAATTTAATAATACTGAATTAAAATATTAATTAATTAATTAAATTAATATGTATATTTTATATTGTAATAGGTTTCTTAGGTTAATAATTTATTATTTTAATTATATAATTTAATAATAAAAAATAATCATAAAAATGAGGTTAATTGTAGATAATTTAATAGTGTTTTTTATTTATTTATTTTAATAGTATAGTTTAATATGTTTTATTATTGTAATATAATTATTATAAAATCATAATAAGTATTTTTATTGTAATATATATTTCATGTGGTAACTTGAACGAAGCGGGAAAAATATTTTTAATTACACAAAAAAGTAGTAATCATTTATCTAGAAATTCAATTAACTTGTATGCTAATTTAGGGTTTTCAATGAGTTTTTCAACTTAATTGGGACAGACCAATATTAATTAAATAGGAAATGATAGACTGATTTTATACCCAAATGTAATGAATTTGGCCCTTGTTATATTGACTAGCATTCTATTTATCAGCATGTGTGAGCAGCAGCCGCATGAGTAATGAGCTGATGATCTCTAAATTCGGATCCGATTTCATAATTTTTTCTATTTTAAAAAAAAATAATAATAAAAATAATTAAATATTTAGTCCACTAATATTATTAGTTTAAAAAAAAAAATTTAATCACCCTTAAAATAAAATCTTACATCCCTTCGCTGTGAGAGAACAAACGCGGAAAAATTGTTTATTAACATGTATAATTAAAGTTGCATAAAATATTTGGGTCTGATGTTATGAAGAAAATATTAATTGGATTGGTTAGTTTCATGATATTTGATCTCCATGAAAATATAATTTGTGAAACATTTTTAGATGTCTCTTATCAAACCCAGCTTACAAGCAGGGGTGGATTCAAATTTTCATTTGTAAAATTATTTTTTAGTACTGGACACTAGAGATTTTTTTAAGAATAATTATAAATACTAAAACATTTGACTTTTTACTCTCTCTCTTAACTTCTTGCTTCTCCATTTCCTTTTCTCTTTCTACTTTACTTTTACTTTTCCATTTCTTTTTATTTTTGTCAAATTTACTCTCTGAAACTGTAAGTTCTCTCGTTCTGTAACTTAAAGGTTCATTTTATTTATTATTCATTTCTCACAATTTAATTTAATTTTCTTAACAATTTTATTTTGGTAAAAAGAGAAGACTTATAATTTTGAGCAATAATATTTCCAAACTTGATCAGCAACTCGAGAATTACGTTTTTGATGGATGATGAATGGCAGTGAGATGACATTTTCTGTTACGAATATCGATTATGCAATCAGATTGGGCGATGAACGGTTAAACGACACTTTAATTTGCTATATTGAAAGTCTTGCTTAATATTTTCGTTAACACTTTAGAGCATGATGGGCAAGTTGGTATGGTTTTTGAGATGTACCGCAAGTCTGCGACTCTGCCGGATTCTTTAGACTGATGGAATAGATGATTGAATTGACTTTGAACGAAAGAGAAGTTGACAAGAGGAAAATTGGAGAGGGGTTTGACGTGAAAGTGGCTCTCAAGCTTGGAAGGAGTATATTGCAGAAGCTTCACATTTTACAACACAACATAGAGAACCCAAACAAGAAATTTCAAGCAAGCTCTTCTGATTTTTATAGTCGCTTTTGACCTGCAGTAGGCGGTCAAATACTTGAAACCGGTGCAGAAACTCGTAGAAATCATGCAGTCCAGGGTCAATTACTTGAAAATTTCAATACATGGAAATTTTTAGCATTGAAAGTCTACTAAACTAAGTGTTGAATCAAGTTATTTTACTTGTTAAGGAAATCCAAAACTTGTATTTTGTGTAGTTTCAAGTGAATAGAATTTACTTTGAAATAAATATGACTACAAAGGAATAAAAACCGGTAAAGGCACATGTCTGGTTGAAGCCACGTACCCTGAGCAGTTCAAAATTCAGAATCATGGATTTCCTTTCCCAGAATTGACCAGGTTAGATACTGTCCTGACTTCTATGGTTTCCTTGTACAAGTGCTCCTTAACAGCCTGAATGGGCACCTGCAATCCACATAATGGAGGATTTCAGACACATTCTCAACGAAGATCACGATGCATTTCTCAGCAAACAAAAGAAGAATAGATGAATTCAAAATCCTGATCTACAATGAGAATTAATCCCATGCAGTGGCATAAAATTCAGCCAGACAACAAAAATAAGAAAATTTCATTAGAAAGATCGTTAAACCTATTTGCAAATTAGGAACGGGATCATATATCCTAATCCAACAACTAACATGAAACTATTAATCACATCAAGTTGTGTAGTTTTACCTCCTTCCGATGGAAAATTCCAGCAGCAAGGGCAGCAGATGCATTTGTTTTCTTAAAAACATCAGAGAAGTGCTCAACAGCACCTGCACCACTACTTGCAATCACAGGAATGCTCACAGCATTTGAGATCAACTTTATTAGATCTATATCAAATCCTTTCCCTTGACCTGAAAAACAAAAACTCGTGTCCACAGGAAAAAACGAAAGAAAAAAAGAAGCTTGTTCGAGTATGATAGAATCACTATTATAAATGGAGTGTTGCCTTCTTATTTGACATATTCTACACATGCTTCAAATTACAATTTATTGCTAACGTGAAAATACATACTCGAAATCAAAACCTGTTACAGGTGAATATAATTAAGCATACCATCGCAGTCAATGCAATTCAATAGTATCTCTCCGGCTCCAAGCTCTTCGACTGCTTTTGCAAGCTCATAAGCTCCAATTGGTCGACCTTCTCGCCCACCATTAACCTCAAGAACAAATGATGGGAAGTCGTTTAAGATGCACAACAATATAACTATGGGGTAATCAAACTAAAACCTATCAATCTACATGCAATCTGATGGCAAACTAATTAACTCTACTGCTGCCTAGGCTCTAGGGTCCAGTTAAAATATTGTTTGAACAAATAAGAACGTGATAATCAAGCAAAGAATGCCTACCGTACACTGATACCAGGCGTATTCTTCTCCATTTGGACCTGAAATTAATAAAAACAAAAATCAGGTAACTGTTATAGGACATCACCAACTGGCATGCAAACAGTATCAAATAGCTACACAAATTATGATGTTCAACTAAACAAGAGTTATAAATACGCAAAACCCTTCGAAGAAACATGGAGATGGGTCAATTAGAATAAAGGAAAAGTGTTTTGGTAAATGTGAAGGACAACTCATCAAACAATCCCGACCTAGAACGTCTACTGGGTAATGTATAACAGTATAAGGGCTTTTTGTTTTTGTTTTTTTTTTTTTTAACCTTGACAAACAGAACTAATCAAATAGGAGCATCAGAAACTTGCATCCCAGCCAATATTTCCATAGACACACCAGACAGGCTTTCCATGAACACCAATCAAGCATCTGAATAGCAAATTCGAGAGGGGAGAGAGAGAGGGAGGGAGGGAATGCAGGAAAGGAAAAGAAAAACTGCTTCTTCACCTGGGTCTGTCATCCATACAGCCTTGAACTCCACATCATTGGGACTATTAATGTAGACACGACGGGGATCAATACTAACAACTACTGCCTGCAAAACAAGTTTCAATCAACTGCTCTATGATCAAGTCGAATACAGCAATCAAGAGTAGGGGCATGCATATGTCAACAATCAGACAGGGAATCACCTGATTTCCATAAACTCTAGATATCTGTTCTAAGCTGCTCTTTCCAGTCTTTACCTTAAATAAAGACAATCATAAAACCATGATTACAGACACATTTGAATATGCATAATCACATCAGACCCATAACAGTCAAGGAAATAGAAAACAAAAGCATTTCATACTCCAGTTTTTAAATATTCCTCAGCTGCATAAACCGCATCACTTCCAATTGAAATCTTATCAGCTCCAGATCTGAAATATTCTGACGCTACCTCCAAACTAGAATAGTGCCTGGAAAAAAAGGGTGATGTGATTCAAGGTACAAGAATTGGACCAATGTTTAAAAATACGGGGCGGCGCCTCGAGGCGGCCGGCCATTGAGGCGCGAGGCGGACCTCCTCGAGGCGGTGAGGCGGGCGCCTCGATTCGAAAATCGGAAAAATAATCCAAAATACATTCATTTCTTCATAATTCATAGTATGTTCAAAAAATTATTGATAAGTAATCCAAAATACATTACTTTCTTCATAATTCATAGTATGTTCAAAAAATTATTGATAACTAATCCCTAAATAAGCTATCATTAGTGTCTAGCGGCATGAAGCTTGGGTCAAAATCTATGTCATCATCAGATGGGTCATCATCCAAAGAACCTCCTTCACTTGTATTGTCTTCATCCACTAATTGTGGAGCTTTCCCTTTCCATAACAAATAACATAAAGTCGTATTATTTTAATTTGATTATATAAATTGCATTATTTGTACAAGATTAACTTATTTTGGTCTCTGCTCCTTTTTTGTGCAAGTGCTCTACTGCCACTCAGTTGTTCAATGGAACGACGACGTTTTGGAAGCCCAAAACGTCGTCGTTTCATTTTAGAAAATTTTAAAAAAAAAAAAACCGCCTCAGGGTGAGGCGGCCTCCGCCTCACCAGCAGAGAGGCGGGCGCCTCAGAAAAACCTCATAAGGCGGACGCCTCGAGGCGGCGAGGCGGCGCCTCAAGGCGGCCGCCTCAACCGTTTTTTTAAACACTGAATTGGACATTATCCAAGTCTAAAATATAAAGTTTAAAAAAAGCCCAAAATACTCAAGATACATCAAGAAAGAGGTTCTTGGTCAAATTCCATCAAAGAGTTTCAAGAGAAGATCACCTAAGCAATGACGGCGAGATTTGTTCTTTGTATTTTGGCTATAACTTTCCCATACGATGTCCGATTTGGGTGATTCAAGTTGCGTTAAAAATAAGACTCAAAGATCTACAACTTTGTAGTTTACGTCAAAGACAAATTCGGACGTCTTCCTAGCCAAAATTCGATGCAATAAATCCCTACAGCTTTGGGTTATATGTTTTTAATTTTATGTTATATTCAAGTGATAAACTAAACTCTAATGTTATTTTAAAAAAACATGCATGAAATTTTGAGTCTCATTTAGCTTAGTATTTAGTTTTATTAGTTCAATCAGGATTTTTTTAAGTATTTCAATTTAATTAGTTTTCCTTGTTTAAGTTAACTTAGGTTTTACAAAGGGCCTATTTAAAGGTGTCTTTAGCTGGTAACTTTAATAGAGAATTTTGGATAAAGAATAGCCATTGGCATTTAACACCCAAGTGTGTGTGAAAGTGGATTCTTTCTTAGTTCTTGACGGAACCATTATCAAGATTTATCAAAGATTGGCAATCTTTGTGGCGTTTCTAAATAGCTAGCAAGATTGCTGCAAGAATACAGAAGGATTGCTAGAGGTAAGTTCTCTAGAGGTTTAACTTAAATACTTAATCTTAGAGAGATTTTGTTTCCTAACATAACGGGTTCAAAGTTCTAACAAGAAATAAAGAAGAGTTCTCAAGAACAGGTTTCTTTGGGGTCTAACTTAATCTTGGAAGGATTTTGTTCTAACAAAATCGTGATTCGCGGTTCTTGGGATTTGCTCAATTACGTGGGGTTGCTTAGGAATCAATCCTATGATGGTTTCCGTTAAAATGGCAGATCGATATAGTATGTGCATACACTTCATGATAGAATGTCACATAATCATTGATCATAAACTACGGAAATACAAGAACTCTGAAAATAAATAAAATAAATAATTTATTAGGGAACCAAAAGACAAACAATTAAAGACAACGATCCAGACCATAACAACCTAGAGCATACCTGCCATTCGCATCAGTAAAATCTCTAATCCCACCTCCAACTGTTAGCGGTACAAAAACATTCTCTGAAGTCAATCTTAATACCTACAAATTTCAAGGCATATCAAAAATTTCAAAGAACAATAGATGTTAATAATTGGCTCATTAAATGATTTATATAGTAAAATTCATCTACTGGCACATCACTAACCTGCAACATTGGCAAATCCCCTAAAGGGAAGTCACGGAAGCCAGTGATATTCAAGAAACTAATCTGAAAGTCAATCAACCCAAAATATTAGATTCTACATGAAACTTGGGTGAGGGAAATTGTCACTTTATTACAAAATGAAGTACCAAAATGTCTTAATATCAAGGTAAATACCTCATCAGCCCCATCTTTGTAATACTGTCCAGCAAGTTCCACTGGCTTGCCAAGGTTTCTCACCTGCAAAACTTATAGTGGTCTCTATCACAACAGATTTTGTTGCACAGTTCCAAATGATTGTGAAATTAATTCTAATGCAACTATCTTTGTCAACACATCAAATACATATATTAATACAAATCACATAACTTGCAATCCACATATTTTCTATGCCGTACCTCATTCTCTTTTGTATGCTCTCTTACATCATACTGGTCTCCTTTGGTTACAACAAGATCTCCTTTATCATTTGCTCTCACATCAAGACAAGCAATCACCTGTCAGAATTCATAAAATTAGAAGACCTATCATAATCAGCACCAAAATCTTTACGTAGGCCAAAAGTGATATATACTTGCAAATTTTAAAATCCAATAAAGCAAAAGAAAGACTTCTAGAAGATTAGAGGTTCAACAATTAGTACCCTCTTTGCAAGTCTCGAGGCCTTCCCTTCAGTTGGCTTCTGTCTTCATGTGAACAATTTGATCATTAGATGGATTGACAACAAAGGAAATAAGAGACACATACATGTCAGAGATACAAAACTACCGCTGTATTTGATTTCGGATGCAGAAACCTCCTCAATACAGAAAGACCGACATCTGAAACATTCATTATGTGTTATTGATGTCATTAAGCATTACATCCAGGTCATACGCATTTAAAAACCAATTATCAATCCAGATAAAAAAGTATTTATTAATTGAAGATTTTAGTTTTTAAATAAAAAATCAATAGAAAAGGTTGATTTTAGAATAAAATATCACTTCATATAGATATTTCTATTCTTAAAAGATATAGAGTTGGAGAAGAAAAAGGAGGCAGAAAACTGCCAAGCAAAAATCTCGTGAGGAGTTTTCTTATTGGCACTAACCTCTCTTTTCCAAAGGAAAGAATGCCCATATTTTGAAATTCTGACATGATAATAATGGAAAAACAAAACCACTCAAAGCAGAGGACATCTAACCTCCACTCTTCTCCGGATGGAATTGAACTGCATGCACATTTCCCTTTCTAATAGATGCAATAAAATTGCCGCCATAATTGCATGTAGATGAAACCCACTCTTTGTTGTCATCTGACTATGGAAAAATGAATAAAGACGGATCATCAAACAACAATAAATCTAGAACAGGTATAGTCATTGTGTTTAACAATTCGTATTCGCAAGGGAAAATATCAGAGGAGGGGGAGGAGGTTGGCAAACATACTGGCGTGGCACGGTAAGAGTGAACAAAATAAACATGGTGATTTCCAACATCATCCAAAATTTCAGAGTCGTTTGCAATTTGTAAGGCGTTCCAGCCAATATGTGGTATCCTGAGGCCACTTGATGAGTCAAAACGCCTAACCACGCCCGGTATGAGGCCAAGACCATTCACTACAACACATAATTTTTCTTTTTCTGGGTCAACATGGATATAGTTTTAAAGAATAAATAAGAAAAACAGAATGATCCATAAATTAGTAAATTACAGAACGACTAATTATGATCATGTTCTGTGAATAGCTAACTCAAGAGTGTAATTTAATATCCTTGTTTAAAGATTTTTTTCAACCCTTGATGCTTATAGATCTCCCTATGTTTGAGATATGAGATATCTTTAACCATTTATCAAACAACGATGACATTTTCATTTTCAAAATGAATTATGATGATAATTTAGTTCACTAACCTGGTCCATTCTCCTCACTAGACTCGAACAGCAACTGGAGTCCAAGACAAATGCCTAAAAATGGGCGATCCTTCTCAATATAGGTACATAGTGCTTCTGCCATCCTGCAAAGTGCAAATATTAAACAGCTGAAGCATTCTACATTTACGGATCATAAGTAACTAAAGAGTCAATTGCGTAAAAAAACTACAATATACTTCGAGCTGTAGAGTCCATTTTACAGCAAGGTATTTATAGGCAAAAGCAATTACATTAACCACCAAAAATAGGCAAACAAATTTACTCAGGCTCTGTTTTGTATTTTTGTCTAGCATTTGTGCTACCAAAACCAAGTTGCTAAAATGTTTGGTTTGGGAGATAAGGTCAATGTAATTTACTAAATTATACATATAAATTATTCAACAGAATTTCAACTAAAATATAATAACCTTTAAAAGTCAAGTTTACCAAGCACCTATCGACACTCACTTAGCAACTAAAATTCCCATTTCACAGCAAATTTGGCTTCAAAACAGCACCACAATACCAAAAGGAGCCTTAGACAACAAAACTGAAGCCCATCAAGCGAGATACCACACTTGATAAAAGAAATAACAAATATTACATAACACATACCCAGTCTTGTCAAGCACGTCCATTGCCGCAGCAAATGCCCCAACACCAGGAAAGATAAGCCGATTAGCATTTAGAATGTCTTCCGGAGTTTGCACCTACATTTCAATTTTTTAGAGACAAAATTACAAATAAAATACAAAAGGAAAAAGAAAGAACTTTTAGCTAGTTTTTCTTTTTCATCACATGACATGAGCAGAATAACTCACATAAATTAATAATCAAACAACTAAGAAGCAATAAAAATAAATAAATAAATAAAGCTTACATCTTTAATGTCAAAACCGAGATGGCGAATTGCATTTCTCACGCTACGTACATTGCCAGCACCATAATCAAGCAAAGTTACAACTGTAAAAAACATCAAGCAACAAAGCCAAAAAGCACAAACCTTATATCAGAATTATGGATTTAAAAGAATACGCAATAAAAATAAATAAATGAACAGTATTCTCAAGATATGAAGTAAGAGCTGACCGGAATCGGAGGAGGAGGCTCGAATTGAGAGAGCTCTGGGAGATTTGAACTTCACACGGTTTTGTTTTTTATAAAACCCGTTATTGCGAGTGAAAATAAGTGACGATGTTGAAGATAATGATCGAGTGTTGCTCATCTGCGCCGCCGCCGCCGCCGCATCCATTTTCACTTCTGTTTCAGCTCCGAGTATCAGTCTACTTAATCAATCGAGTCTCGGTATAGAAGTGAGTTTCAACTTCTTTACTCGTCACTTCAATACGCACCGTTTTGTTTGTTTGTTTATTTGGTTTTGCCTTTTTGGCCTTTTCATAAAAGGAAATTATCTAGTAGACACCAAAATTTTGGTGAAATTATATATCACTATTAAGATTTTCTGACAATGACACTCTAACACATAATTTTTTTTTGGTTTAGTATTAATTAGTCACTTTTTCCTTAATAGTGATAGAATCAATAAAAAAATATATAAGAAAAGACTAATCTCTTTGATACAAAATACAAAAGTTAGATGATTCATATACGGGCCAAATTTGGACCCAATGGTAAATCGTCTTTCACCTTAAACCCAACAATATACAAGGCCCGAAAGTAAAGACCAGGCCCAAAGAATTCTGTATTATTGGATTACAATTGAGCCATAAGCTTAAGGACAAAACCTCTTAATTATATCAACCATTTTCCCCCACTTTGCCTAACACAAGGCATATTCTCACATGCTCAAACTTTTATCAAATGTCTGGGCACATTGTGGGACTTATGCCAGCTGCCAAAGACGATCCTTTTCATCTATAAATAGCAACGCAATTCAAGAAACAAACAGAGGAAACGTGACTTCTTTCTTACAAGTCTCTGCTCTCTGACACTAGCTCTCTCTGAGTACTTCATCCCCTTATACACTTATCACCGCCCTCACGGCTACCAAAAGAGTTTAAGGTAACATCAAACCTTGCTTTCACATTTTACATATTTACTGCTCATTTCATACTATTGACTTGAGCGTCGGAGTGCCCCCGGCACCCACCACACCGGTGGGCAGTCTGCTCCCGCTCATTCTACATTTGTCTTGCAGGATCGCTAATGCCCCCAACCTACAAATTCTGATAGTGGACCTCGGCCGAATTCCAGCGTCCACAATTTGGCGCCCACCGTGGGGCCTTAGTGATTCATAGCAGAATGTTTGGCATAGGCAGATGCTCCATTCGACACTACACTCAACATGAGGTGAATGTCCCACTCGACGTGAAATGGAGAGAGGCTAACATCAATTCCATTCGACAATGCCCACATACGTGACATATGCATATATTGGTATATCATACATTCTTTAAGTAAAGGTGGGACCATGCATCAATGAAAAAGAAGCTTGCAAAATGGTCAACGCCATGAGCCCAAATCCGAGAGGCCAATTAAAGAAAATTATAGGCTCCAATAAGAATTGCAAGCAGTCCAAAGCTAAAGGTGCCCAATGCTCTAGATTCCTTCCATCAAAGCTACACTTGGGTGTTGAAGAAAAATTTCACTCTATAAAAGGAACCTCACAAGCAATAAAAGAGTTGAGATAAAGTGAGGCTAACTATAAGGCTGCCAAGATAATCACATGATGCTTTCCTACTAGTGCTGGACTTCTCATGGCTGCAAAGAAATCCAAAGACCAGCCCCTCATGTGCATAAAGCCCAAAAGCCGAGACCATGTATAAAGCAAAACTGCTCATAACATGCCCATTCGAAACGCATCATCCAGCCAAGCTACCAAGCGTCCGTGGCTCAACAAACATAAAAAAAGCTATGCATCGAAGGCTGCTAACTGCCATACCTTGAATAATTTGCTAAATTCCAGATGCATCATAATAACTTGAACACAGTGCTAGAATCATCTTTGCTGTTCTTTTCCAGTGCACGTGGCTTGTGTTTCATCATAACCTCACCTCGTTTCTTTTTAGAATTGAAAACTTCCACTTGCAGAATGATACAACTCTGCTTCCTCCATATCCATGTTCATTCCCAAAACAAGAGCTTTTCATTCCATAATTTAGTGTTGAATACAAAAAGTTGCAAGCATAAAATGATAATTGCCAAAAAAAAAAAACATTCAAAGGTACAAGAAAAAGAGGATTCAATCTTCTAGAGCTTCAGAAGCTCGGGCTTCATTGAGAGAATCGCCAGTAGCAGGGATATCTTGAGCATCTTTGGTTTCCAATAATTGGGCTTCTTTCGGATCCGACCCTTCGCCAATCTCATCCATATTCTCTTCTACGACCTTCGGTGGCACCTCCAACCCTGCTGATCCTACCTCTGTAACCTTTGGAGGCTCCTCGAACCCTGTTAATCCCACTTCTGCAATAGCTTTACCTTCAACGTCAGCTGATTCTTTAACATCTTCATCTTCTTCATCCGACAAGGAAAGCTCGGTCTCATACCTTTCACAATATTTGGTATATTTCTCAATGGTCCCACTATACACGACACACAAAAAGGTTTCTCATTGATCTGTCATCCCATTTGACATATATGGGATGATAAATCATCTGGTTCATACTATTATCCATACTACAAGGTGGGTAGCTATCAACTTCAGGCTACATGGAAAATTCCCAACACCTCTAGACTACTTGGAATGATTATCAACTCCTCCAGACTAAGTCAAATGTTAGTTATCATCTCTATGCTACATTGATTTAATATTGCCAACCCCATACTACATAAGGGATCTTTTATCATGCCTAGTAGAATGAAGAACACTCTTGCATTTCCTTTAGATCCAATTAACCAGCCTTTATCAGGCTATGTAGTATGGAAATTATATATGACTCTCATCAAAGTTCATTCTATTGTAGTATCATTGACCTTTCTTAGGTCTTGTATAATTAATAATGACCTTGATAGACATCCATCTCTTTCATACTACATGTGAAGATAATCATCTCCACACTACGTATAAAGATTATCATCCAACTTCAGACTAGATGGAAGGATTTCATAAACTCTAAGAAGCATTGGAAGAGCCTCATGAACCTTTATCAGGTTCATTCGACTGTAGTCTCCTGACCTTCATCAGGTCAGGTAGAATGAAAACTATCTTGGACATACTTTCGGTCCAATAGTCTTACCTTCATCAGGTCGAGTAGTATGAAGATTTTCTTAGACCTTCATCAGGACTAGTAGAATGAAGATTCTTATAAACGTTCATTAGGTTCATACGACCATGTCTCGTTGACATTCATCAGGTCTATTCGACGAACTCCATTCGACAGTAGTCTCGTAGAATGGAGATGACATTGATGGCTTTCATCAAGTTTATCTATTGTAGTCTCATGGACCTTCTTCAGGTCTAGTATAGTGAGTGATGACCTTTGACCTTCATCAGGTCCATTCGACCAACTCCATTCGACAATAGTCTCGTAGAATGGAGGTGACATTGATGGCTTTAATCAAGTTTATCTATTATAGTCTCTTGAACCTTCATCAGGTCTATTCGACCAACTCCATTCGACAGTAGTCTCATAGAATGGAGGTGACATTGATGGCTTTCATCAAGTTTATCTATTGTAGTCTCATGGACCTTCTTCAGGTCCATTCGACCAACTCCATTCGACATTAGTCTCGTAGAATGGAGGTGACATTGATGGCTTTAATCAAGTTTATCTATTATAGTCTCTTGAACCTTCATCAGGTCCATTCGACCAACTCCATTCGACAGTAGTCTCGTAGAATGGAGGTGACATTGATGGCTTTCATCAAGTTTATCTATTGTAGTCTCATGAACCTTATTCAGGTCTAGTAGAGTGAGTGTTGACCTTTGACCTTCATCAGGTCCATTCGACCAATTGGCTCATGTAGAGTCAAGTTGAAGACCTGACCTTCATCTGGTCAGACGATATTGTAAATTCTCCTGATCCTTTGACCCGTAGTATGGGGATTATTCTGACCTTCATCTGGTTCAGTCGACTGAGGACATCCCCCATTGGCTCTTGTAGAGTTAAGTTGAAGACCTGACCTTCATCTGGTCAGACGATATTGTAGATTACCCTGATCCTTCGACCCGTAATATGGGGATTATCCTGACCTTCATCTGGTTCAGTCGACCGGTGACATCCCCTATTGGCTCATGTAGAGTCAAGTTGAAGACATGACCTTCATCTGGTTAGACGATATTGTAAATTCCCCTGGTCCTTTGACCAATAGTATGGAGATTGTCCTGACCTTCATCTGGATCAGTCGACCGGGGACATCCCCCATTGGCTCATGTAGAGTCAAGTTGAAGACCTGACCTTCATCTGGTCAGACGATAATGTAAATTCCTCTGGTCCTTTGACCCGTAGTATGGGGATTATCCTGACCTTCATCTGGTTCAGTCGACCAGGGACATCCCTTATTGGCTCTTGTAGAGTCAAGTTGAAGACCTGACCTTCATCTGGTCAGACGATAATGTAAATTCCTCTGGTCCTTTGACCCGTAGTATGGGGATTATCCTGACCTTCATCTGGTTCAGTCGACCGGGGACATCCCCCATTGGCTCTTGTAGAGTCAAGTTGAAGACCTGACCTTCATCTGGTCAGACGATATTGTAGATTCCCCTGGTCCTTCGACCCGTAGTATGGGGATTATCCTGACCTTCATCTGGTTCAGTCGACCGGGGACATCCCCCGTAGTATGTAATTAAATATTAATTTGACTTAATCAGGTTACCGCCTATATGGCTGGTTGGTAATATCATACAAGTTAATATATTATATTAAAGGAGATATCTAAAAGAGTAGTAATAAAAATGAATCTTCTAGCCCTAGTATTTTCTTTTATTGTATTTTTCTTTATTTACTTTCCAACATTTTACTTTTCAGTATTTTACGTTATGTCTTTTATTTTTAAGCTTTTACTAGTTATGTGTCGTAGCTAAGCCCGTTATCTGGGATTGTGATGAATTTCAGTATCACCGGTTTATAATGGTTTATTTTATAGTTTGGGTAATATAAAAGTTTACTTATTAAGTCTTAAGTTTAATGTTTTTTGTTAACTTGCCACTAATAAGAATGATATGGTAAACTTAAAATAAACTTAACAAATGAATTTTAGGTTTCAGCCTTACACTTAATAGCCCACGATCTTCCTTGAGGATGAATAACCCTTTAATAGATTTCCTTACATGATAGATATATACCTTTCGGGCGGGGGTAACCACATTTGGAACTTAATCTTAATGAATCCAGATAATTTGGTTAACATAGACATATGATTTAATTGGATTACATTGGGTATGTGCAGCTGACCATCGACAGAGACTTTTGTATAATATCGAGTTCCAGGTTAGTAAACCAATACATTACACAAACATAAAATAATCACTTCATCTTTTAACAAGATATTGGAAGAATTCACAACCCTGTATAGTTTTATAAATTTGAATTTTTCTCATCATGTTTTCGTGCAATTTTATTTACTTGTTTTTAAGTTTAAAGTCATCACCCAAACAATTAATCAATCTGTTAGATACTAATAATCATTTGGCCTCATAAAATTAATAGCTTAGATATAAGTCCTCGTGAGATCGATACTTTTATATTACTTGAACGATATGTGCGCTTGCGTTATAGGCGTGTGACAACACCGGTCAGTATTCTTTAATATCACTAATTTCTTCTATGAAGATTTTTATAGAAAGTTGATGATCTATGGTTTCGATACTTTATTGATATTAAATCATGTGAATTATCTTTGTATCGTAAAGGAATTATGAGAATGGTATTGAATTGTGGACGCTGGAATTCGGCCGAGGTCCACAATCAGAATTTGTAGGTTGGGGGCATTAGCGATCCTGCAAGACAAATGTAGAATGAGCGGGAGCAGACTGCCCACTGGTGTGGTGGGTGCCGGGGGCACTCCGACGCTCAAGTCAATAGTATGTAATGAGCAGTAAATATGTAAAATGTGAAAGCAAGGTTTGATGTTACCTTAAACTCTTTTGGTAGCCGTGAGGGCGGTGATAAGTGTATAAGGGGATGGAGTACTCTGAGAGAGCTAATGTCAGAGAGCAGAGACTTGTAAGAAAGAAGTCTCGCTTCCTCTGCTTGTTTCTTGAATTGCGTTGCTATTTATAGATGAAAAAGATCGTCTTTGGCAGCTGGCATAAGTCCCACAACGTGCCCAGACATTTGATAAAAGTTTGAGCATGTGAGAATATGCCTTGTGTTAGGCAAAGTGGGGAAAAGTGGTTGATATAATTAAGAGGTTTTGTCCTTAAGCTCATGGCTCAATTGTAATCCAATAATACAGAATCCTTTGAGCCTGGTCTTTACTTTCGGGCCTTGTATATTGTTGGGTTTAAGGTGAAAGACGATTTTACCATGGGGTCCAAATTTGGCCCGTACAATAACATGCATAATGGATAGAGAAACTAAATCTTATCATTTTCTCATGTGCGTTTTTATTACAATTGAGATCAAATATACTAAGACTAGTTATTGGGCAGCTCCAACAGTGAAAGTGAATATGTAATTGTAAAAAAGAATGAGTGTGGTGCACATACATAGAGTTAGCAAAATTATAAGTAAAAATAGTATGGATGCAGCTGATCAATAATCTTTTAAATGATTAAAATTTTATTATATTTGTAGAATTATTTTTGAAAATTATCCCTACATTAAAATTTTTTTATAATGTAATTGAAACACATAATCTTTTTATTTTATACTAAGGAGTCGTTACATTAAGCAATTTGATAAAATTATCATTTTTATGTCATCATCGTTAACAAATAATGGTTGGTTGATACAAAATAAAAAACCTATATGATGCTGACTTGTAAGCTGGTTTGGCCATTGGATCATCCCCAAATTGATTTATAAAGTGACTCGAATGGCAATTATTAGTTTATTTCATATTTTTTTCGGATTATGTTAGGGTTTATATCCTTTCTTTTCCTAAATTTCCTATTTCAATATTTAATATTTCAATCCTTATTTTATTATGATTATGATATTTTAATTATTTCATAATAATTTAGATTATCCATTTAATAATTTTATCGTATTTAGAGTTTTAGTATAAAATAGTATCAAAATCCTAATTTTTCTTTCATTCAATAAAACTAATTTATTCAAAACTATTATTGTTCTTCTTTCGTTTTTCCTTCGTCAGGCATCTATTGAAACAGTTACCATAGGAAAAATCTTGTCACTACATAAAACGTTAGCATTCAATTTACAGCATTTGAGTATCAAACGACTTTTGAGCTATACACACCGGTCCCGAGGGATGTTTTATTGTAACCTAATCAAAGCCGGTCCTGATATCCTCAGGAGTTAACACTATTTTTACACTTAAAGGCTTGACCGTATTATATTATTATAATACTAAAAAAAAAAGAAATAAAAGAAAGAAACAAGAGAAGAGAAAAGAAACAATTGACAAGATTTGCTCACAAGACTCATACTATAAACAAATCTAAATAATATTATTGCAACCAAAAATGCTAGCAATTTCAATCCTCCAATCAACTACATGTTGAAGACAGCTTCAAGAGTGCATGAAGACAAACCGAAAGCAAGCTTAGCTTGCATGCAGAGAAGCTGGAGACGTGTGAAGCTGTGAGTGAGTTGCCAAATCGTGTGACACTGTTCACGCAGTTTTGGCACTATAAATTTGAGCCCCCAGATCAGTGTTAACCATCCCAAAGTGTGTGTAAGCTCCAAGTAGATAGCTTGAGAGTGTGTGAGGTTTTTTATTAAGTTTCTAGTTGTAAACTTGAATTTTATTCCTGTAGTAATAAAATTACAATTCGGTTTTTCCTCAAATACATTCTAAAGTGATCGGTGAATCACAACAACTGGTATCAGAGCTTTGGTTCTTCATTGGGATCGAAAAACCGAAGAACGAAGTTTGGTTCGGAAAATTCGAGTTTCGGAAAAGTTTTCAAAAATTCATTTTGAGGTCAGCTAGTTCATGTCGAGACGAGCACGGTGGTATTTTCCGGCGACCGAACCGACATCCCCAACCTCCGCACGCGCCGTACGCGCCAACCAATGCAGTCTTCACGTGCCGTCACTCGCAGACACGCTCTCCACGTGCGGCGAAGGTTGAAGACGATCCGCGTGGCCGCCACGTCAGCGCCACGTCACGCATAGTCAGCGCCCAGTCAGCGCCACGTCATCGCCCAGTCAACGCCTCGTCAGCGTACAGTCAGCCGCCACGTCAGCAAAATCGGTCCCAATTGCCACGTCAGCATCGCCACTTCAGCAGCCTGGTAAATTTCATTTAGCCCCCTGGAGTTTTGAAATTTACAGTTTTACCCCAGAACTTTTAGAAATTTACAAATCAGCTCATGTGTCGGATTTAGACCAACGAATTGTATATTCCACCATTTTCGACCGCTTCGGACGCAACGGTGACCTCGGATTTGTGAAATTCAGCCCTAATTTTATTGTATTTACATTTTTAAACTTTAAAACTTAAAATGGAAATTGAAGATTCGTCTTCTGGTGCAATGATTAAACTGACTGCAACTAATTACTCCATCTGGAGACCTCGGATGATAGATTTTTTACATTGCAAAGATCTGTTTGATGTCATCGAGTTGAAGGGAGTGAAACCAGAGTCTGTTAAGGAGTATGACTGGAATAAACTCAACAACAGAACTTTGGGTCAGATTAGGCAGTAGATCGGTCACAATGTCTTCCACCACGTAGCACAGGATTCAGATGCTTACGGGATGTGGATAAAGATGGAAGACATGTTTCAGGCCAAGACAGCTCGGAATAAAGCCCTGTTAATGAGGCGTTTGGTGAACCTGAAGCTACGGAGTGAAACTTCCGTTGCGGAACACACCAACGAGTTCCAGAGCCTGGTGAACCAGTTGTCTGCAGTAGACATGCAGCTGAGAGATGAAGCACAAGCCCTCTTACTACTCAGTTCCCTTCCTGATAGCTGGGAGACATTGGTGGTTACTCTCAGCAATTCCGCTCCAGGAGGTAAAGTTACCATGCCTATGGTAAAAGATGTCATGTTGAATGAGGAGTCCAGGAGAAAAGATGTTGGCTCAGAACAGACAGAAGCCTTCGTCACAGAGACTCGAGGAAGACATCAAGGAAGATACGGAGAGAGAGGCAGAAGCACAACCGGGGGTAGATCCTCAGATGGAATGAAGCCTACCTATAAGTACTACCATTGTGGCATTGTAGACCACCTAAAGAAGAATTGCTGAAAATTGCAACGAGAGCAGAGAGAAGGCAATCACCAGCCGAAGAATGACGAAGGAGAGACACCAGTCGTTGTCCAAGTAGATGTAGCAATATGCTCCATACATGAAGAGACATGCCTTCACAACGCAACCCAAGATGTTGAGTGGGTGGTAGATATTGCAGCATCCTACCACATCACTCCTTACATGGATTTCTTCACAACATACAAAGTAGGAGACTTTGGAGCAGTGAAGATGGGAAATATCAGTTCCTCTGGGATAGTAGGAATGGGTGATATTCAGTTGCGGACAAATGTCGGGTGTACATTGACCTTGAATGATGTCCCACATGTTCCAGAACTTCGGCTGAATGTACTCTCGGGGATAGCTCTTGACAAACAGGGCTATGAAAATCACTTCAGAAATGTCACATGGAGAATTACGAAAGGTGTCATGGTTGTCGCTCGAGGACATGCTTGTGGCGCACTATACAAGACTTATGTGAAGATTTGTGCAGACAGCCTCAAAGTAGCTGAAAAAGAGACTTCTCAAAATTTATGGAACCGGAGACTCGGACACATGAGTGGGAGAGGGTTGTCTACCATGAACAAGAAGGAGCTTACCAATGATGCTGCACGAGGTCCTTGCAAACACTACTCAATTGGTAAGCAACGCAGAGTCTCATTTGATTTCTCTTCAGAGAGAAGATCAGAGTTGCTCAGTCTGGTGCACTCTGATGTTTGTGGTCCCTTGGAGGTTGATTCATTGGGCGGTAACAAATATTTTCTGACTTTCATTGATGATGCTTCTCGAAAAATCTGGGTGTATTTCCTCAAGACGAAAGATCAGGTCCTATATCAGTTCAAGCTGTTTCACGCCATGGTAAAGCATGAAATATGGAAGAAGTTGAAGTGCTTTCACACAGACGATGGAAGCGAGTACAATTCCAGGGAGTTCGAAGCCTACTGCATGAGACATAGCATTCGACATAAGAGAACTGTTCCACACACTCCACAACATAATGGTGTCACTGCAAGCATGAACCGCACCATTATGGAGAAAGTCAGAGGAATTATCAATATGGCTAAGCTGCCAAAGCCATTCTGGGGAGAAGCTGTTCGTGCTGCCTGTTACCTGATCAACAGATCACCAACTGAACCGTTGAACTTGGAGATTCCGGAAAAAGTGTGGTCTGGTAAGAATCTCTCATACACTCACCGTAGAGTATTCGGTTGTTTAGCCGTTGCACATGTATCCAAGGAGCTCGGGAAGAAGCTCGATACAAAGACAACTCCATGTATATTCCTAGGCCATAGAGATGAAGAATTTGGATACAGACTATGGGATCCGAAGGAAAAGATGGTCATCATAAGCCATGAAGTAGAGTTTCTTGAAGACCGAACAATTGAAGACATTGAAATTCCCAGAATGGCTTCCAAATCCAGTGCCAACAGAAATCCATACCCAATACCGGCACAATTGGCCACAGATAGGGTGCACGAGGAAATTCCAGAAGCAGAACCAGATGAGGCAAATGGAGATGTTGAGCAGGGGGAGACACAACCTGTTCCATCAGATATTACAGAAGAAAGTGTTGAGCAGGGGGAGTCGCAACCCACTCCACTAGAAGCTGTAAGATCATTCACAGAGATGGATGATGATAGACCTCCAGAAATTAGTAGACCTTAGACAAGAATATCTGAACGAGGCAGGATTCCATCAACCAGATATCCGGGATCCGAATATATTCTGCTTACTGATGTGGGAGAGCCAGAGAGTTTCCCAAAGGCAAGAAGGCACTGAGGAACAAATGGGTGAAGAAACATGACAGCGAAACTGTGCAGAGACACATCAGAAGATTACCGTGCAGAGACACAGTAAAGTGTACTATGCAGATACATAGCAGAAGAATATTGTACAGAGATGCAGTGAAGTGTGCTGTGCAGAGACACAGCCGACATGTCCACAAAGGAACGATGATCGGGATAAGCTAGAGTTGTGTAGAGACATAACCGAGATAGCTGTCAGATGATTGTTTTCAGATACAGAGAACTACGATTGGCTTGATCCCAACTCGGGGTACGTAGGCAGTCATACAGATGCAGCCAGGGGAGGATCATTTAGAGGATCCGGATTTGGATGATTAATGGTGGCTCAGATTTTGGGCAAATCTTCATCGAGGGGGAGATTTGTTGAAGACAACTTCATGAGTGCATGAAGACAAACCGAAAGCAAGCTTAGCTTGCATGCAGAGAAGCTGGAGACGTGAAGGCAGCTGGAGACGTGTGTGAATCTGTGAGTGAGTTGCCAAACCGCGTGACACTGTTCACGCAGTTTTGACACTATAAATTTGAGCCCCCATATCAGTGTTAACCATCACAAAGTGTGTGTAAGCTCCAAGTAGATAGCTTGAGAGTGTGTAAGGTTTTTTGTTAAGTTTCTAGTTGTAAACTTGAATTTTATTCCTGTAGTAATAAAATTACAATTCGGTTTTTCCTCAAATATATTCTAAAGTGATCGGTGAATCACAACACTACAACAATAAGTTTTCAACTTGAATGACCATATCTTTAGCATACCAAGCAAGATGATTTTCTGAAGATCTGTGAATCTAAGAATTTCCTCCCAAGCACAATAACTAAAAGAGGTCCGACAAGTATAAAGTTCCATCAATCTTCTATAAATCAATAAGTTATATGAATAAAACAACCATATTAACTAAAAGAGGTCCGGCAAGTATAAAGTTCCATCAATCTTCTATAAATCAATAAGTTATATAAATAAAACAACCATATTAAGTTCCATACTTGCCTGGGATTCTATTAGAATTTGGAAGCAAACAAAAGAACAAAGACAGAAAAACATTACACTCAATCCAAATTGTACAAAGCATTTGTTGATGGTGGTTTTTCATCCCGATAAAATTTGAATACCGAGGAGGAGTGGTATGATATTTTATACTTGGCCAGAGAAGAATAATGAGAGCCCAGAGAGGCTGAAGCCAGATGAAAGACCTGAGCTCATTATGTGGAGGAGTTTTCCTGAGGGAACCTGCCATTGATAAAACAAGTAGGTACCCCCAATCCGACCTGAAGAGGAAGTGATTTCTTGCAGCATTTGATTATTTTTCGAAGCTAACTCGAGGTGGCACATGCTTACCGACCCGACCTAGTTGAAGAATGGATGATTTGACCAAACACCATTCACCCATGTTTACCGACCCGAAGAGCGGGGTTGAGGCCACAATATTTTGTTTTTACATGTATATGACGTATGCCCTATTTGGAAATTTGAGCTTTCTAGAAGGCTGTTGTGTCATGAGTACGTCAAAAGCTCTCATTGAGAAGAGACTCCGCCGGACGAAATGGTATTGAAGTGGTTGAACTACAGCTGTCACGTCTACAAAATATGTAGCAGTGGCCAAAATATCAGAATGATGGTTTTCTGGTGATAGTGGGTGGTTGAGTCAGATGTCAGAGCAATTATTTTCTGAGTGGTTGGGGAAAGAATCACGGGGTAATGATGACTCAGTGGCATGGTTGGCGTCATGAGTTAGTGAAATAGTGGGTTTGGAAACCTATATAAAAGGGTTGAAGCCATAGATACAAGGGTTATCAATTTTCACATCTCACTACCAATAAAAAAGCTCTAAAACTTAGTGATAGAGAGAAAACTAGCCGATACCCAACCATCTAAGAGATTTGTAACAGACTTGTATAAGATCCGAGAAGTGGTAAACCCTTCAAAAGCTTACCACACCCTTTGTAATAAAATATCTCTTTTTACCCCATGGATGTATGTTGGAGCTACTCTTCAGCGAACCATGTAAATCCTTATCTTTGTGATTATCTGTCTGCTTGCTAAGTTTGCATTGGTTCCTTACTAACCAAACAAATTCACTGATTGGGGGAGGGGGGAGGGTTTGTTCGATGGGCTAATTTCTGAAATTATCCTTGGAATAAAAAATAGTCGTCAACAGTTGGCATCCTCTATGGAGACGAATACGAAAAACAACAAACACACTAAGACTATAGTATGAGACAAAAACCATAGAGCTTTGGAATCTTCGACGGCAGAGTGGATGAAAAATATGGAAGAAAATCCGCGATTAGAAAGGGGGAATGCGCGAAAGGAAATGGAGGTGACACAAGCCTTTATGAAAACCATGATGGAGATGATCGAGAAGTTAGAGAATGAGACAAGAAAGCAAGATCAGGCAGGCCCTAGTAAGAGGGAAGAGATTGCTAATGGAAATATGATAGCAAATGTGGAAGGGAATCGAGGAAAAGAAATGCTCGTAAGGTAAGGTCAGTGGTCGTGGTTAACGCCGCACCTGTAGAAGAGCCATGAGAGGAGAAAGACGGTAGGCAAACCCCAGAATCTTCAAGTAACATACATTTTTTTTGGGAAAAACAAGTTAAGATAATATCCGGAAAGAAGCGTAAAGCTTCCAGGAGTGGGAGATACCACGCCCGGAGAGGTGAGTATGAGGAATCTCTTAGTCGAGGGTAGGAGGATACCGAAAGCCAAATGAGAGACTGGTTTCGAAAGGAGATGAATAAATATGAAGAGGATACGCGGGGTGGTGTTCGGGGTGATCAAAATAAGAACTCATAAATGATAATAGTAGAGATAAAATGGAAGAAAGAAACTCTCGTTTATGATCTTCGACTTCAAACTCCACCGCTAGTTGAAGCACTCGTTCTTATCTTGATCTAGGCGTTCTTCTTTCCTCTTGGGAGCTCCAAAATTGTGTTTGATCTCTTTGGAGGCTGTCAAAATTAGGTTTTAAGCCTCCTTTCAGCTCTCTTATATCTTAGGACGAAGTGTGGTTTATATAGGGAAGACTTAAAAGTGATTTCTTCTCAATGGCGATTCTAATTTTTGCTGTTAGCATCGTGACACAATTGTATTGGTGTCGCAACGCGCACTAGGTTTAATTGGACCAGAGTGGCGACGCGCAAGTCGATGAGCTCTCAGCCTTCTTTTTCTTCATGATCGCATCTTGATGCTCAAGAACTAGTCATGACATGAACAGTTCCAGACTCTCTGCCTCAGATTTGCTCTATTGTGTGTCTCGACGCTCAACAGTTGCTTCAGGACGCGCGTTCTGTTTTCGATTTTACCCCCGTTTGTTATGGATTTTGTCATTTTTATCCCTAGTTGAGTCCATTAAGTCTTAATACCGATTTTAGCTGCAAAATACACCAAAAACACATTAATTCGCTCATAACGCTCCAAATAACTCATAAAACATTAAAATTAAGGGTGGGAAATATATGTATATTAACCGTTCATCACAACCACAGTAACAACAGGAATATGAGGCATATGATTTAATGGTGGTAAAACGAATCAACGAATCGAATTCGTGACGAATTCTAAACGAATCGAATTGTTATGCACTAAATTCGAATTCGATTTATTTATTAAACGAATCTTGATATTAGGATTCGGATTCGATTCGTTTAATAAACGAATATTCGTATTTGATTCGTTTATTCGTTTACATAAATCAAACGAATCAAATCGAATTTATTATCCGTTTACTATTCACATCCGATTCGTTTATTATTCGAATTCGATTCGTTTATTATTCGCATTCCATTCGTTTATTCGTTTATATCAAATTAAACGAATCAGATTTTGTATTCGATTCCTATTCGATTCGTTTAATCAAAATAAAATACAAAATGTTAAAATCTAACCATCCATTCCATACCATATTCGTTGTTATAGTCTTAAAATCCATCAAACAAGCTCCAAATTTCAAATTATAAATCAATTGCATAATAACACTTAAAATTTTCAAAACATATTTTGACCAAAATCTCAATACATGTTGGGACGGTAAAGACAAACTTCTTTATCATTATCATCCGGGATGAAAATCCTGTAAATAAAATAAAATTATATTATTGAGTTATGTTTTTTAAAAAATATATTTTTGAAAAAGAGTTAAGAGAAAAAATTTTACCATCAAACTTGCACATAATCACTAGGACTAGTGCCACTCTCTGCTGATTGAGTAGTATTGTTAATGCCAATTCCCATATATTTTCAGTAAGTTGGTTCATGGTGACTGAACAATTTTCTATAAATAAATATAAATAATCCATATAGTTAATAAAACATGCAAATAAATATAAATATGAGCATTCATAAATTCTAGTAGTGTGCAAAAGAACAAGAGAGAAGTGATGGCACAACCTTCATTCCATTCAACGATCAATATATAATTAGTAAATTTGTAAGCCTTCATTTAATAGATTTGTACTGTCTTTTATTAGCAATAGGCTTTATTTGGTTTTGATTGTGTAAGCCTTCATTTAATAGGAGTGATGATACACTCACTAACAATCTCACAAATAAATTTACAAACCCCTCACTGTAGCTACAGTGATCTACAGTGAATCACTGTAGTTACAGTGAGAGAGTTTGTAAAATTTGTTTGTTAGATTATTAGTGAGTGTATCATTTTCCTATGTTGGAGATGAATGATAGAAAATCAATAGCCAGAAACAAAAGGTTGGTTACTACCCTTTTCATATGGGCTAAAAAAGGGCATAAAATTTCAAAAATTGTCAAGATAGAATAACAATGATGTTTTTTTTTTTTTTTTTAGGTTGTTTGCTACCTACAACTACGTCATGACCTGCTTGATATAGAAAAGTTCCAAGCCTCAAAGTCCATAGTTAAAATGATCTCTAGGATCATTAAATCCAGATTGCTAAAAACAATTTGCAGGAACACATGGAAAAATAAATAAATAATTGATAAAATATAATATTTCCACTTATATTCTTAACAGAGACAAAATCCCACTCGATTGTTCCACTATTCATACTCTTTAAGTCAAACTAAATATATAGATCTCTGGTATTAACAAAGCTAACTAATCTTCCAAGCTTGAGAATATATTATTTAATTAACGAATATAAAATTATGAATAAGATCGAATAACAACAAAACAGATCCATCATCCATCATATCAGAAGCAAACCTAAGAAGAAGAACTGAAGCGTGAAGGCCGTAGAAGAAGAAGAATCGAAGCGTCAAGCGTGCATGAAAGCTGAAGAAGAAGAACTGGAGCGTGCGATTGTCGATTGATTTCAGATTTGAGAGAGTTTTAGGTTTAGATTGAGAGAGGCGGCTGGAAGACGTGGGAAATGGTTTTAACTTTTTATGAAGCCTAGGTTTAGATTTTTAGGTTAAACGTAAATTACTAAAATATCATTTGTACAGTTAAAATATCATTTGTACAGTTAAACACATATTTGAAAATTTTAAGGGTAAATTTGTAATAACATTAAATGAGTATTAAACGAATTCGATTCGGATTCGATTCGTTTATGATTCGTTTAATAAATGAATCCTTAACGAATAAACGAATTGATGATCTCAAATTCGGATTCGATTAATTAATAAACGAATCGAATCGAATCGACTCATTTATTAAACGAATCCTTTTCCAAACCCGTATTCGCTTTAAAGCGAATCGAATCGAACGAATAAACGAATCCTGACCCAAATTGCCACCCCTAATATGATTCGAAAAATCAATCAAAAACACTCTTGAATTCAAATTACGCATATACACATAATAAATCTGTGACTTCTTTTCAGGAAATAAGAATTACTAATAGAGAACCAAGCAGATCCGCTTCAAAATGTATGTCTCCATCCATCAATTTAGTGTAATTAATGCAAGCAGTAAAGTTGTTCTCAGTGATACAAAAATTCGCAGCGATCTCAAACTCCATAAAAAGCTAAGACTGAAAGCAGCAACAAAATATCACAGTACATATCCTAAGCTTAAACAAGAATTGCAACAGTACTATATGTTACACATAAAAATATATACAAATTAAAGATATATAAGTGAATTGTTAATTTTTTTTTTGGACCACCCAATCCGGGCTTAAGCTGTGTAGATAAAATCTCCGACTGTCTCAAATTCTTATATAAATGCATCTTCTGAACTCGAACTCATGACCTAACAATCAAATTCTAAATTTTTTGACACCAAATCACCTTAACACAAACTCGCTCAACATTAGATGCCACCGAATCTGTGAATAAATCATCTTTGCAAAGATGAATTTTGACTTTATGTAGAAATATATTAGTAATTAGATTATGTGATAGAACAATATTAGAGTTTAACTTATTTAAGTTTTATTAAAGTAGAATATAAAATAGGTACATACACTTTTAGTATAGAGAAGAATCAAATCAAGGCAAAAATTATTTATGTATAGTAGTCATAAATAATTAAAGAAAAGCAAAAGCAATAAATATTGTGACATTCCATCAATTTATATGCAGGAGAAGAGATTTACGCAATTCGAAATTTTTAATAATATGTTCAAAAATATTAATTAAGTAACACTTTCAAACTGAGTTAATAATTTCGAATTATTCTTGAGCCTTCTTTCAAACTGAGTTAATAATTTCTAGTTTCTATCAATCGACAGCTCTGCACTCTTGATTTATTTCCTGATACGTTGTTGAATCCTATAGGTGCCTGCGCAAGAAGGAGAAGGCTACTCAAGCTATCATGATGATTTGAAGTGAACGGTGTTTTTTTCCCCAAACCAACTACTAATTTTACATTAGTAGAAATCTCAATATGATAGAATTATTGTTAATTATATTTTAGAAGCAAATTCTTAATCTTCATGTATATCAAAAAACTTGATACCTCCGACATTAATTAACTATACTATGAAAGGTGGTAGGTGGTAGGCGGAACAAGACATTTGATAGTTCAATCCGCTCAAGTATTACCTAAGCGCCGTCTAGACGTCAACTTTAACTAGTCAAAAGGCAGATTGACTAGTCAAACATATAATTTTTTTTTATAATATATGATTAGTTATATCTTACAATACATACACGCCACCTATAACTGACTAAGTAGCGCTTGTCAAAATGGCCGCTCAAGCGCCACTTAGGCGACGCCTTTAACAACATAGATTATTACATTATTAAAACTTTAAAGTTGAAACTGCTTTCTTTATGTGGATTTTTTTTTTTAGTTCTAAAAAATTAGTGGATAATGATCTCAAAATTTTATATTATAATATTATATTACGATTAAAAACTTTAAAATGTAAAAATATCTTTATGCCTTGAGAATTTTTTATTCATGCAAACATTAGATTGCATGATTCTTTCTCAATTCTCTGTGTTTGAAGCTTATAACTTAATTCATTTTGACCTCTCATAAAACTTAATTTTCAGTTCCACCATTACAGCGAATTACCGAGCCTCGCTCTCACACTAATTGTTAGTTTTTACTAAAATATTATAGCACCAAACAATAATAATAAGCTGTCTGAAAAAAAAAATAATAATGAAAACATTAATTGAAGGAAATTTTTGTGTGTTGTGGCGAAATAAAGAAACAACACTTGGCTTGCATGCATGCAATTCATGGCAAATGTCATTTGTTTTTGTTTCTTTGTTGCCTAAAAATACAATTCCATATGTCTTTCTACAAGTTAAAAAAAAAAATAATAATATAATGCATAAATTGGCAAAGCTTCTTAATCACAAAGGCTTTTTGCGTAACTTTCAGAATATACACAAACACTTGTATAGAATCAAGAGGCTGGTTCTGATGGCAACACCAATCAAGGCTCGATCTGTAAATCAATTAAAAATAATATTTTGTTTGATAAATTCCTTGATGAGTTGCTCACCAAACTCAACGATTCTGCTTCAAATGATTGCTTGAAATCTTAGATGGGTTCATGCCTTTCACCATTGTGGCTTCTCAACAACTTGGGGCTTCCTATTCTTACCATTTCTGCTTGTAGTTTCATCGGATACAAACAATTTCGGACAATTCAAGGAAACAAAAAAATAAAAAAGTGTCACACTACTCAAAGGTAAGAGTAAAAAACACTAATTTTCAATTATGAAATATTGCTCAATAATTAGCTTTGAGTGTAATGTTGTTCCAATGGCAAAATGAGGTGGGAGGAAGGAGTGACAAATTATCCCACATCGCTACTGGGAAACAAAATATGAAGCTTTATAATATGCATTAGAAGGCTCTTCAATTCGCCGGGCTCAGTAACGCGAGCCTGTGACCAAGTGGGGCAATAAGGTGTTTGAAAGCTGGCTGGACCATTTCAAGTTGGGCCTTGCTGGGTCCAATACTGGCACGCCCAATCCAAGTAGAGAGTTGGATCATGTGTGCTAGGCGAAGGCTTGGACCACTTGATCCCTAAAGTGGAGGGCACAGCGTGAGGCTGGTTTCACAGAGCAGCGACTACCTCCCGCTCTCGTCAGTGGATGGATAACGGGTCGGTTCTCAGTTGGTCCGTTTACACTTGGATGGTCCTTCCAATTGAACAAACATTTTTTTCCCTTGTTAATTGTTGGGAGTTTCTTGTATTATTTATTTTATGTTGATGCATAATTGTTGAGAGTTGAATATGGGCATTATTGTTACGTTCCTTGTTAAGAATGCCCATCTATCATGCCTCACCAATACTACAATGCTCACTGTTCCAGAGGATCTATCCATCTCAGCCCATCAGTTGCAAGAGTTCGTTAGTGCTAATAGTTAGTTACTTAAGTATGCTGCTGAGTTAGTTACAAAATATTCTATATCATGTAAACGATAAAATTAATTGTCAAATCAAAAATTTTGTCAATTCTTTAGACTTGAAAGTTAGAACATGTTCCCCAAACTGATTACATGAATTGATTTCAGTTCCGGTTTCAAACCGGAATCGAAACATACATTGTACGGTTCGATTCCGGCTTCTTCGACAGGAACCAGAACCGTCGATTCGGTTACGAAACCTGAACCACGGTCAAGGCTACTTAGAAACTCTCATGAAGCACATGGCTTTTCTCTTCTTGCTGTTCCTGATCCTCCTCCTCCAGTGGAAGAAAGATATCAGACGACTCATGCGGGAAGAAAGAAGTTGGAGGATTTGAAGGATCCATCTGCTCTCCATCTTTGTCCACCATTGTCAAAGATTGATCCCCGCCTTTGCCACCATTTTCAAAGGTATGGTGCAACCAGCAAAAATGGCCAAAAGAACTTTAGGTGGGAAACTATTTTTTGTTGACAATTTGAGCCAGAATTTTACTATAAATAGAGCGCTCAATTGAGAGTTCAAATCATCCCAAAATATTAAGTTTCAAGGCAAGAAAGCTTAGAGAGTGAGGTTTTTTTGTACAGTTTACACATTTAATAAATTTTGTTCATGTAGTAATAGAATTCATTTTTTTTTCGATAAACACTTTTTTTTTTTTTTGAAAACGATGGAAACCCCACCACCAAACTACCCATTCTGGGCCGCGGCGCAGGTAAAACCACCGGCTGTCCCAGGCTCTTACAAGAAATGCACCCCATGGATTCGAACCCAGAACCTCAAGGTGAGATCATGGACCATACACCACCAAGCCACACCCATTGGGGACCTTTTTTTTTTTCCGATAAACACTCTTCAGTGATAAGCACAATAAGTGGTATCAGTAGTTTTGGTTATATATTGGGGTCGTAAAACCGAAGAACAGAACTCGGTTCGGAAAATTCGAGTTTCAAGAAAGTTGTCAAAAATCTATTTTGAGCATACCATTAGCTTTTTCACTTCGAGACGAGCACATTGCATATTGTCTTCTAACAAAGGATGGAGAGCCATCAACTTTCCATGGAGCTACAAAAGGCGTAAATGCATCTTTGTGGATGGTAATAATGTAAGAAGAAATAGAAGCTTTGCACTAAAATAATATATGGAATCTAGCATCATTACCACATGGAAGAAAAGTCATTGGTAATAAATGGGTCTACAAGATCAAGCGAGATATCAATAATCATATGGAGCGGTATCATGCACAATTGGTGGTCAAATGATATGCTCAGAAATAATGTATTGATTTCAACGGGATATTTTCTCCAGTGGTTCAAGTTACAATAGTCAAAGTAGTCTTGACTATATGTGCTACTTTTGAACTATATCTGGAACAGTTTGATATAAAAACTATATTTCTTCATGGAGAACTTAAAGAATAAATTTATATGCTCAAACCATAAGGTTTTGCTCAAATAGGCAATGAGAACTTGGTTTACAAGTTGAACAAATCTATGTAAGGTCTCAAACATGAGCCATATTATTGGTATACGAGATTTGATTCCTTCATTATTTATCTTGGGTACAACAAACTTAGTTTAGAACAACAAACTTAGTTTAGACCATTGTACATATTACAAATGGTTTGGAAATAATGAATTTATTATTTTATTGTTGTACGTGGACGACATGTTGGTAGCATGTCCTAACAAAGATCGAGTCCAAAAATTAAAGGCATAGTTAGTTAAGGAGTTTGATATAAAGGATTTGAGACTAGAAAATAAGATTTTATGGATGAAAATACATTGAGACGAAAATAATATGAAGAATTGGCTTTCTCAAAAAATTACTTGAAAAGAATTTCGCTAAGTCTTGTTTGAATTACCGGTTCGCTACTACTAGATTGACCTAATGTTCTTAGATTATATCTTACAATATAATCATTAAATAAAATAATTAAATCACTTCTTAATTTCGTCATTATGCTCGTAATATCAACATCATCTAATATTCCTAATTAACCATAGTAAGCTTGTAAACCACCATTCAAACCTTCTAATTTAAATCTAGGATCAAAAACAGCAGCAATAAGATAAAGTAAATGAATTTCTCTAAAATAATTCAACCATTTTACCTTCATAGCAGTAATGGCTTTGAGCAAAACAATATCATTAGGGTCGTCACTGTCAACATGTTCATCGAGAGTGCCAACAATATTCAAACTCTCAAGAAGAAATAAATGTGTTGTAGGATAATAAACACCGCTAAAAACTAAAGTAGCATCATTAAAAACTCTTAAAATATCTAAATTTTTTTCACAAATATCTCATTGACTAGGATAAAGTGTGATATTTTGAACATGTTGAGAAAAAAAACTACATAATGCATCTTTGTATTAAAATGCTTGACATAAAAGAAAATAAGTAGAATTCCAACGTGTTGGAACATCTCTTGAAAATTTAATCGGTTTAATGCCATTTATTTTACAAAACTTGGTTCATTCTCTCCTAACTTGAGAATATGACCAAATACAGTTAAGTGCCGTTTTAATTGGATCAAGGAAAGGTGATAATAATTTTAGTCCGTCTTGCACACATATGTTAAAGACATGACATGTACAACGAATATGAAAAAATCGACCCCCTAAATTTGGTTCACATAAGGATTTTAAATCGTGAATGGATGCAGTATTTGCAGATGCATTATCAAATCCAATTGTTAAAATTTTTTCTACTAAACCATATTCATCAAAAATTACCTTCATCATTCTATAAATATTATGTGCAGTATGTGGGTCATCAAAAACTCTAAATGCAATAAGTCTTTTTTGCATGGTAAATGATGCGTCAATTCAATGACAAGTCACACCCATGTATGAGTGTGTTTGCCAATGGTCACTCCAAATATCAGAACATATAGAAATACGACATTTCATCTCTTTAAATATTTCATTTAAAATAATTTTACCATCTTTATATAATTTGAAAATATGACGTTTTGTTGTGTTTCGAGTCATTCTACATGCAGCAGGGTTTAAAGCATTATGCACTTAATTAGTAAAATGAAGTTTTTCACCAAAGCTTAAAGAAAGATGTGTCATACAAGTTAATTTCGCAAATTCTTCTCTATTTTTTGCATCATAATATTTAAATAAATCTACACTACTCGTACCTCTACTAGATGATGCGTACCTGGCCATTTGAGTCTGCGTCGTATCAATGTCAAATTCAACCGGATGATGTTTTTCCATGTGCTTGATCATATTGCCGTATCCACCAGAAAATTTATAGATAACCCCACAATAGTTGCAAATTGCTCGTTGTGAACCATCTTCTAGGCGTTCCAAAGTAAAATGAATTTTGAAAATATCCAAGGACCGAGCCTTAACTTCTCTTCTCCGTGATTGTGCACTGATACTAGGGCCGCTCTCTTGGGTTGGCATATTTGACATTATGTTATCAGATGAGCTTGCCATTTTTCGTTTGAGAAATTAGGAAGAAAATAAGAAAATTGAATAATTGCGATTCGAATGATAACAAATTAACAACTAAATGAATTGAGATTGAGAATAAGAATATAAGATTATAAGAGAATTGTATTGAAGTAAGATTGAGAATAAGAGAATTATAGAAAATGAGAGAGTTGAGAATTTGGTGTGATGAAATTATGAAAAATGAATCCTATTTATAGAATTTTAGAATTTTTTTGATACCAAAAATGCCCCTAAATATAACCGTTTGATTATCGTTATTAGTGGTACATTAGTAATTTATATTTTATATAATAAAAATAATTTTATTTTTTAAGCCGTTGGGGGCATAAGGTTCCTGCCGTCCGAACCGGTGGAATCGTACGGTTCCACCGGTTCCGACCGGTTCGAGTTGGGGTGGAACCCCAACCGAACCGGTCCTCTTCCGATTCGGTTCCAGAACCGGTTGGAACCGGAACCTTCCGGTTCGGTTCCGAACCGGAACCGTGGCCGGGTCTACACACACATATATATTAAATATTTTTTTAATTTTCTCATCGCATCACATGACGCCTAATCTATACAATTATTTTTTATTACCTATTATAATACGAAGATATATCATAATTATCTATTAAAATTAAAAAAAATGGCATATATCTCTACAATTAATATTTTTATTATAAAATTATAAAATTAAAATAATAAATTATTAAAATAAAATACATATTGCAATATAAAAATATAATCTCATATTAAAATAAGAAACCTAAATAGAAATCGCTCACAAAACCAAACCAATTTTTTGGATTTCGGATCTAGTTAAATATTTTTAGTTTTCTCATTGCATCACATGACACATAATCTGTATAATTAATTTTTTTTATTACCTACTATAATATGAAGATATATCATATCATATATTAAAATTAAAAATAATAATACATATCTCTTCTAATCTCTACAATTAATATTTTTATAATTAAATTATAAAATTAAAATAATAATTTATTAAAATAAAATACATATTACAATATAAAAATATAATATCTTATTAAAATAAGAAACCCTATTTAGAAGCCTCCCACAAAATCTAACCAATTTTTTATTTTTCGGGTCTATTGTTATTTTTTATTTTATTTTGAATTATTTCTATAAGTTTTTTATTTCATGAATTTAAGAATTTTGTATTATTTACTAATATTATTAGAGAACTAAGAGACAAACGAATGAGATATATATATTAAGTGTTAGTAAATCAATTGTCTCATTTAAGCAATAAAACCGACAAGATGAGGAATATTTACAAAATTAATATTTAAAATATATATTCAACCCGCATAAAGTGCAGAACCTAAGTTAATTCTGATAGTAAGAAGATAATGAAATACTTGTTGTTTCTCAAAGTAACCACAGCCTCCAATATCCCCTGCTATATCTTCTTGTGCTTGAAATTAAAAGACAATATGCATTTTTAGTAAGTCAAGCACCACAAGACAGACTATTACGTAGGGGTGGCAATTTAGATCATGATTTATTTATTCGTTCGATTTAATTTGCTTTAAAGCAAATACGGGTTTGAAAAAATGGATTCGTTTAATAAATGGGTCAATTCGATTCGATTCGTTTATTAAACGAATCGAATACAAATTTAAGCTCATTGATTCGTTTATTCGCTTAGGATTCGTTTTATTATCTTTATTTACTAGTTCTTGTTAATTTTCAATTAAGATTCGAGAAATTATAGCTAATTATCATAGAAAAAAAGTAATATTTTCGATATTTGGTGAAGTATTTTTAGTAAATATATTAATTACATATTTCATATGTATATATTTATGAAGAATTAATGTAAATCAAGTGTGATAAATTATTTTATTAAATAATATTATGACTATACGAATCATGATATTAGGATTCGTTTAATAAACGAATCGAATATGAATCCATCATATTTTGATTCGATTCGTTTATGATTCGATACAAATTCGATTCGTTGATTCGTTTTGCCACCGCTACTATTACGTTGAATTAACTCACTAAAAAATTGTTGAATTTTATTCAAACTGGGTTTGAAAAAATTGAAAATGATCATCCAAGAAAAAGAAAAAAGGTAAGTAAAGAGAGAAAGGGACAAGCATTTAAACATTACTTGCAAGTAAAGGAAAAATATCTTGGTTCAAGGAAAGAATAAGGTACCAAACTAATGGCCGTGGTTTGGTGGTGTATGGTTCAAGATTTCATATTGAAATCATGCGTTCGAATTCAGATAATATATTTCGTGTAAGAGTCTGAGATAGCCGAGTGTTTTATCTACTCCGCTTAAGCTTGGAAAGAATGATTTGGCGGCGAATTTATTTATAAAAAAAAAAAAACAAAGAAAAAAAAAGCATGTTAACAAATACTAAAAAAAACACAAAGACTTGTTATTTTCTTATTCCATTTTTCTGTATTTCAAAACAACAAAATTGTCAAATTAACATAATCAGTAAATAAATAATAGTATGGACACTTTTTTTTTTTTTGAATCGTTGGAAACTCCGCCGTTAAACCACCTCTTCCGGACTTAAGCGGAGTTTTTGTTGAAGACAAAATATTTTTCTTTCAATAACACATCTCTATGTTATAATTTTCTTATTATAATAAAATTAGTTAGTCCCAATATTATAACTATAAAGAGGTTTTACTGTAATTATATTTAAGAAAATTATTAACGTGACAAACATGAGATTAAACATTGAAATTTTAATTATAATAAAAAACGTCGCTTTAGCTATGTTTTGTCCCTTGATTGTCCCCGTTTTGTCTCAATATCAGTTATATATATAATTATATTTAACATAATTAAAGGACCGTAAATTATATTGAAATCGTAACCCGACCTTGGGCATGTTTAGTCACATGTATTCAAAACTTAATAGATATAAGGGATAAAAATCAATTTGATTTTTGCAGGCCCATATTTTTTTTAAAAATAAAATAAAAGATAAAAGTCCAAATTTATTCTAGCTTGCAAGTGATATTGCTAACTAAAAAATACTCATGATTAAATCATCAGATACCGAATAGACAGTTATATTATGATTATAAGTAAGAAAATACAAACTCAATCATATACTTAATTGACATTTATTATGTGACTATAGACTGAGACCACCTAATAAATAATTTATTTATCTCATTGTTTATGTCAGTTGCTGTTGTTTAATTTTTGTAATCATTGGGTGCAAGAGAGAAGGCCGCGGTCAAGTTAGCTAGCTTACCATCTAATTTGCAACAGAGCAAAGTGAAATTTTTTGGGGCAGACGGTGATTTTATTTGTATTGTTTAAATTTAGATTAGATGATTTGACGGTGAGATTTCCAACGTTGTAAAAAGTAATTTATTTTTTTTTATTTTTTTAAAAAAAAAAAAGATAAAAGGTGGATTAAGTTTAAATTCAAGTATTTATCCATTTATTTTCCGAAGATTCGAATCTTCATAATAAACCGACTATAGCTCCTTTAAGGGAAAGTAAATTGAACCAATAATTATACGCCATGCTTTTGTCTAATTTATTTTTAAAAAATAAAAATAAAAAATCTAGAGCCATGCTTTTTGAAAAAGAGAGAGTTCTGAAGCCATGTGATCGAACCTAGATTTTGCTTTTAAAAGAGAGATTGAAGATTGGAGGGGCTGCCACTAGGGGTGTCAAAACGAATTAACGAATCGAATCAAAATATGACGGATTCGTATTCGATTCGTTTATTAAACGAATCCTAATATCATGATTCGTATTTGATTCGTTTAATAAACAAATCGAATACGAATATTCGTTTATTCGTTTATTCAATGATATGATTTAATAAAATAATTTACCACACTGATTTACATTAATCTTCATAAATATATACATATGAAATATGTAATTAATATATTTATTAAAAATATCTCACCAAATATCGAAAATATTACTTTTTCTATGATAATTAACTATAATTTCTCGAATCTTAATTGAAAATTAACAAGAACTAGTAAATAAAAATAATAAAACGAATCCTAAACAAATAAACGAATCAATGAGCTTAAATTCGTATTCGATTCGTTTAATAAACGAATCGAATTGACTCATTTATTAAACGAATCCATTTTTCCAAACCCGTATTCGCTTTAAAGCGAATCAAATCAAACGAATAAACGAATCCTGACCCAAATTGCCACCCCTAGCTGCCACACAACAAATATGAAAATAAAAATGATAAATACACATATATTTATCTTGAAAATAATTATATTCTTCTCGTTGTAGTTACAGTGATCACTGTAACAATCATCGTAACTACAGTGAGAATGATGTAGTTATTTTCGAAATAAATATATGTATGTATATTACTTCTCAAATGAAAAAGAACACCGAAATTGTTAGTTCCATTTTTATTGGCATGTGCCCGTGACAAAATGAGTTCAATTGAGTTGTAATGAGTCTTGAATATCTCAGAGCAATTGGACAACATTAGATAGAGATTTCAGAATGACGTTTACTCTTTTGCATATTCCATAAGATTTAGAGTTCCAATTGACATGAGGTTAGTTGCATTGGAAAGTAGACTCAAAGACGATCGCGTACATATAAAGAACTCATGATTTGGCAAAGAGACGAGAAAGTTACAAGCGTTTTAAGTTGCACCTGAAAACCAGTCTGCGACTGCGTTCGTGTGGCGTTCTTACTTGAGTTCGAACGTTTTCGAGGCATAAACTTTGTGTTTGAGTTGTGTTTGAAGTTCGTTCGAACGTCCCTGCGTAAGTAGGTTATCTTAAACATGTTTTAAACCAAAATAAGACTAGGAAACCTTTTTCCTTTGCCCTACCTATTTAAACAAACATTGAGCCACCTTCCCCAACAGTTGAAGCACTTTTCATTTGAGCCAAAATCTCTCAAAGCTTTCAACCTTTATAGAATCCACCTTGAAGACTCTCTTCATCTTATTGTCTTCTTTGTTAAAGGTGTGATTTCTTCTTTGATAAACCTTCAACACAACTTAACCAAAATTCCCTAATCTTTTAGAGTTCTTTAGGAGGAAGTTTTGTAGTCGGAGTTCCGGCGTCAGAGGTTAAACAATCTACTCAAAGACTTCAGAGGTTCTGAAGAAAATCGTGGGTCGCGGGCTTGAGGATTTGCCTTGAGTTCTTACAATATTAAGGTACTCGAGTCGGTGAAGTTGCCACCATAGGTCTTGACCATCGCTGTAAGTTTTTCTCTATATAGTGGATTCGGGTGGTAGCCTATACCCGGAGTGGTTTTTTACTCGAAAGAGTTTTCCACTTCGTCACCAAAATCATTGTGTTGAATTTTGTGTGATTGTTTTATTTTCCGCAATTTATATCTTGCATTAAATCAATATTGTGGATTTTGTAATTGTTGGTTGATTTGGTAATTGCATGTTTCAATTCCATAGTAGCTGTATTACCATTATTACAAATATTTCGATAGTTACAAGGAAATCCGAATTAGACTTAAATTTAGCCCAGCAGACCCTATCGGTAGACCCTGAAATCAGACCTTCTCGGCAGACCCTGAAATCAGACCCACAGAGCAGACCCTGACGGCGGACCCTGAGATCAGACCCTGACGGCAGAGGTGAGAGTGGAGGCTGAGAGCAGAGGCAGACCCTGAGAGCGGAGGCAGACGCTGAGAGCAGAGGCTGGCGAGCAGAGGCAGAGGCTGGCGAGCAGAGGCAGAGGCTGATGAGCAGAGGCAGAGGCTGATGAGCGGACCCTCACGAGCGGAGGCTGACAGAAAGAGTTAGACCTGAAATTGATGAAGTTCTTCACTTTCCCGAGGCTTGTTGATGTCAACAATATCCTTAAAATAAATTTGTTCCCTACCGTAGGTGCAGTAGAATGTGAGACGATTGTTTCCCAGGATAAACGGAAAACGTATGAGTAAGGGCACCACCGAACTCGTATCCAACGAACCACAAAAGTGTTTGAACTCTCCCTTAACAAAACAAAGAAAAACGAGATGTTGTGTGTGATGTTTTATTTTCTGTGTTGTAAACAAAATCTGAGTACTGTTTATATAGGAAAACGAAAAACACAGCTCATTTAAATGAAATTAACATGCCAATTACATCTCATAAATGAGAGGCATTTCACTCGTTGTAACCACCAAGCTAATTAAATTAGCTGTTATGGAAATTCAAAAGGCTTGGAAAATTGAAGAGATTAGTAAAAATTCGACTGGGCCGGGCCCGCACAATTTGGTCCAGCATTCGTGTACGCAGGACACGCGGTGCACACGAGCCAAGCCTGTGTGGATTTTGATTTGACACCCCTGTGCGCACGTAGAGAGAGCCTATATCCTTATAACTCTTACCCATCTACATATGAGCAATCATATATAAGTACGATTTTTCCTCTATAGCTTTCCCATATGAGATAAGCTAACTTCTCTTTATTTTTCAACACCAATGGGTGAACTTTGAGCAACAATTTCTCATTCACCCAAACACAATTTTAAGCATATGAATATACCATTTCGAAGTACTCACGGAGCAGTATCTGAATCATTCAATAAAACCACTAACACGAAGTGGATCATGCTTAAAATTGAGTCTCAAAATGCTTACTCATAAGCATTTTTCCAACAGTAGCAGTAATTAAGACTTGTCATGTTTATTGTTTGTAATTCCGCATAGGGTCAGAAACTTAGGATAACTCCTAATTTTCAGAACTAAATGCAATTCATTGTGTGTTTGGTTACTATTGACTATTGAGCGCGCCATTGGAGGTTTTTGTTGAACAATTGTTGATTGTGCTAAAAAAATTTTGAAAAAAAAAATAAATGAATTTTAATTCCTAATAATTTTAAATTGTATCATTTATATTATTATATAATTATATTTTGACCAAATAAAATAATTTTTTATTTATTTGTAAGAGAGCAAGTGAATTTTTCTTTTGGGACAACCGAAAATTTTATTTAATTCGCTTAAATTCAAATCGGATGATTTGATGATATGATTTTCATTGTTAAAAAATATATATATATATTTTTTTTTCATAAAAAAGATAAAGGTGGATTGAGTTTAAATTCAATTATTTGTCCATTTATTTTCCTAAGATTCGAATCTTCATAATAAGCTGACTAGAGCTACTTTGAAGGAAAGTAAATTGAACCAATAATTATAAGCCATGCTTTTGTGTAATTTATTTTAAAAAATAAAATAAAATAAAATCTAGAGCCATGATTTTTGAAAAAGACAGAAAGTTCTGAAGCCACACATGCAGCTTTTGACCATTGCAATTTGCAATTAGAGAATGCTCAATATATTAACTTCATTTTTTTTTTTTTTTTTTTGGGAAATCTCTCAAAAATTTGGAAGAGAATATTCTGTGTGTTTTATTTTTTTTAAGTTTTTTTGTAATTTTTTTCTTCAGTAATAAAATTAGTGTTTTTATTCAAATTATGAATAGTTAATTTTATTTTGCAAAGGTAAATTGTGAAATTTTTAATATAAAAATATAGAATAATCTTATTTATATTAAAATATATAAATTATAATCTAATTAATATTTAATTTAAATCTGAATTAATTATTAACAAACTTTGCTATCGCTTATATGACTCGTTTTATTTATTTGGCATAATTTAGTATCTAACTGGACTTGTTATAGATAAAAATTATCACCACATTTACGGCTGATTTTATATGTTTTGACATATTTAATTCCTAAATTAAATTAATTGGGTAATATTGACAATTTATGTATTATAAAAAGTAAGATTTTTAAATTTGAAATATTAAAAGTATATCCTCTAGCCCCCGGTATTTTTTTTATTGTGGCAGTTTAATTTAAAATTTCCAATCACTTCAAACAATTCACTTTTTTTTTTTTTCACTCGAATTATTATTTTATCTTATTAGATTTATTCCCTGTGGATTGACTTCGGACTTACCGGGTTATTTTATTACTTCGACGCTATTATACTTCGACGCTCTTACAGTGTGAATTTTATTGGCCCACTATTTTTAAAGATACACGTGCTTTCTGCAAAACTTGTGAAAATTATCAAAATATGATATCCATTTTCAAAAAGAAACATGATGTCTTTGAATCTTATCATTGTCATCGAAATCTTTAATTGTTGGGGAATAGATTTCATGAGTTCATTTCCACCGTTATTTGGATTTTTATATATTTTAGTTGCAGTCAATTATGTCTCAAAATGGGTTGAGGTGATTCCTTGTGGAAATAATGATCACAAAACTGTGATTAAATTTTTAAAAGAAAATATTTTATGTTGATTTGGAATCCCTCGGACAATTATAAGTGATTGAGGTAAACACTTTTATAACATGCTTTTTGAGCCCTTAATGAAAAAGTATGGAGTTGCACATAAAGTTTCAACTTCCTATCACCCTCAGACAAATAATCAAGTTGAACTAGCAAATAGGGAAATCAAATAAATTTTGGAGAAAACGGTCAACCTAAATCACAAAGATTGGTCTCTTCGACTGATTGATGCACTTTGGACAAACCGAACAGCTTTCAAAACATCTTTGGGAATGTCTCCTTATCTTCTAATTTATGAAAACTTTTGTCATTTGCCTGTAGAACTTGAACATAAGGCATATTGGGTTATTAAAGCATTCAAATCAAATCTCGAAAATGTCAATCATGAACGTAAACTGCAATTAAATGAAATTGAAGAGTTAAAGAATGATTCATATGAGAATGCAAAAATTCTTAAAGCTAAAACTAATGTCTTTCATGATATTTGAATTTTACGAAAAAAAAAGTTGAAATTGGTCAAAAAGTTTTTCTTTATAATTCTCGTATTCATTTATTTCCTGGAAAATTGAAATCCAAATGGAGTGGCTCATTAATTGTGAAGCATGTTTACCCATATAGAGCTGTTTAAATTGAGAATCCTAAGGATGGTGATGTATTTAAAGTGAATCGACGTTTGAAATCATTTTTGGAGTGTTCAAATTTTCAAGAATCTATTTTCCTTTCAAACCTAATGTAC
>SKCR01039199.1:0-61255 GCA_019454045.1 Zanthoxylum bungeanum | reverse complement strand
GATTAGTATTGGATTTATAAGATATGAGATAATATTAACCCACAAAGGTTTAATCATTAAATATCTCTAGTCGTAGTATTATCGAGACTGGACATCGATAATGCGGAATAGGCTAGTATTACACTTGTTCGTGTTATGGAAGCGTAACGGCATAGTTCTCATATATTTGGGAATTAGATACTCATACAAGTGTAATAGGAGGTTCTGTTTACCGATGGTACGGAAACAGCTTCGCTCTGGATAGACCCCTCGGAATCCCATTGGTAGTATGACTATATGTCTATGGGAATTTGAATCAGGGTAGGTGTATTTGGTCTTAACCTGAGACTTGCATCGCTAATACTTGCAGTATACTTTGGTTTTGGTCGTTCGGGGCTTTAACAGGTTCTGTGTATGCCTCTTCTGGGTATACTGAGAATCATAGTGTATTGGATGTGATGTCAAGATGGAAGTATCCCTTCAGTTATATGGAGATGATGTTCACGCAGGATACGGAACTGGTACTCTTATATGTTGCAGCTATCGGGATAATATGACAAGGTAATGATTATCCGATTAAATAGACTAGTTACCAGAGATCTGATATATGCTTCGTACGGGGCAGACACAATTCCAGCCTCAGGCCTAGCATGTGACATTCTGATACTGGATCGTAATACACAATACTATGTATACTACGCTTGACAAAGATTACATATTCCTTTAAAGAATATTTCTGGAGAATTGGGTAGGCACGGTACTTTGCTAGAAGCCAACCATGTCTTGTAAATCGATGAGAACGTGGTACCGGGTATGCACATATTCGGATAGTCCAATGACCGTATTTACTGCCAATATATCCAGGGATCTCTTGGGTCGCTTCCCGAAGATTCACCGTTGAGATTTGACTCGAACAGCAAATTAATCTAGGTTTAATTATGAGAGAGAAAATTAATCTGGGATTAATTACGGCGATAAATTAATCTGGGATTAATTAAAAGAGAAAGAATTAATCTGGGATTAATTGCGTCGAGAATTTATCTGGGATTAAATTCGTCGAAAAGAGAGAACGCGATTAATTTGGAATTAATCAGTAAAGTAAATTTAATAGTGAAATTAGATTTTTCTATTTAATTTATTTAATTGGGCTAAAATAACATATTAGATATATTAATTGAAATTAGATTTCAAAGCGGAATTAAAATTAGATTTTAATTCAAGCAAACGAATTATTTTAGAACTAATTCGTAAGCGACTTCCGTAATAATTTCGCGAGGCATTATTATTTAATTGAATTGGATTTAATTACGTCACGACGGAAAATTCGTTTAAATTGATTAAACAAACCAGAGCCCGAAGTGTGTTGAGCAAGTCACTTGAATTTTGAATTTAAGAGGTGGGGCCCACCAACTTACATCACTAGTCACTTTTTGGTGATGGAAGTTGTTGAGAGCCTTTAATGAATCTTACACAACACACTTTGCTTTTTCTTTTTTGAAAAGATATACACACTTTTGTGGGTTGACTTGGTCATAAGTTTTTTAAAAACAAAAACACAAAACTTCATCTCTCACCCATTCTCTCTACCATGGCCGAAACTTTACTCCTTGGAGGAGAAAATTTTTCTTTCAATTTGTTCCCAACTAGCACATACAAGGAGTTAATCAAGGTGATAGGGAAACTCACCCGAAAGTTTGGAACTCAATTTCAAGCTCTGAAGCTTCCAACACATCCAACAAAGAAAGGAATTTTTGAAATCTCCTCAACCAATCAATGTGAGTATTCTGCAACTCTCTTGATAATTCACACACGAATCACTCTTAGACGATCTTGTCATGTTCTAGGAACACTTACAATGGTATCAGAGCGATCAAAGTTTGATTTGGAATTCTAGGGTTCATGACTTTAATTTGGGATTTTTGTGTTTGGAACTTGATTTTCCTAAATTGGTTGTTTGGTTATGGTTGGATGCTGATGAATTGGATTTGTGCATCAATAGAATTGAGAAATTTGATTGGATAAAAAATCTCCAATTCTTGAGCCATGGCCGAATGTAACCCTTGAAAATGCTCATGGTGTTTTTTGAATTTTGACAAATTGGATATGTTAAAGCATGAAATGAATATTGATTGTTGTTTTAATTAGATTGAAATCAAAAATTGGATGTTATTTCATGTAATTGCCGTGTATGAAGCATGTTGGAATGGATTGATTTTGCTTCAATTTGTGTTGGACATGAATTGGAAATGTAGAGCATGATTAATTGAATTAATTAGTATTTTGGAAGAATTAAATTAATTAATTAATTATGGTAATTACACTTAAATTGAATTAATTTGTAATTTGAAATAAGGAGTTAATTTAATTTATTGTATTTGGGCTTAATGGTCTTGGTTGGGCGAAATTTGGTTTAGGATAATTGGGCCTAAAACCATTACTATAAAGTCCAAATATGATAATTGGGCCTTTAAAATTTTAATTGGGCCTAAATTGATTTATGGCATAGGGTGATTCCTAATTGGGCCTTGGCATCTTTGGGTTGACCCATAATTGCCAAAGCCCATGCCTAAAGAATTAATTAAAAGCCCATTATACTTTAATTGAATAGTATTGGATACTAATTGGGCCTTTGAGACCCATTGGATTGGATTTGGAATCCAAGTCTAAAAGGCACTATGAAAGTGTAATTATTTAATTGAATTAAAATGAATTAATATTGGATACAATTTAAATTGGATTTAAAATTGTAGTTCGATATAATTCAAGAATATATACTTTGAGTATTTATTCTTAAACGAGTTGGACTCGCGCAATTCAAATGTTGTTTGAACATTAGATGGTCACTAATCAAAGATTAATTAATTGGATTAGATTGATTGATAAGATGCTTTATGTGAATAATTGGATGTATGTATGAATAATGTATATCGGATGGATATAAGATGGGTGAGGACAATTTTGAAAATTTTTGTAATAAATTTAGAATTTATTAAATTGGACATGCGTGTCTGTAGGCACTGTATTTTGCATATAAGTCCCGATGATGAGTCTCACACGGAGACACTACCTTTTAAGTCGCGGAAGTCGCGGGAAACGGATGTCGGAAGGGAAAAGTTGGAAATCAGTATTTTAGTTGGATTTAGTTCGCTCGTTTTGCTTCGGGATTGCTTGTTGGACTTCCGTTTTAAAAAACACACCATTGGCCCAAACCCCCCCCACAAACCACACACCAAGCCCACACATCACTAAGACACACACCAAGCCCATCTCACCCAAGCCCAATCCAAGAAATAATTAAAACATGTCACAAATTAAAATTAAAACCAATTAATTTGAAATTAAATTAAATTAAAATATAATTAAATTAAATTCCTAATTTAAATAAATCACTTCCTAAATCTAAATAATCACCTACCAAATTAAAACAAAGCATATACCAATTAAAATAAATCAAATATAAGATATTCCTAATTTAAATAAATCATTCCACAATTAAAATAAATCACTCACCTAATTTAAAGACATTCCCACCTAAAATATGAATATCTTTTCCTTTAATAAATTATTAAAATACACACATATTTTGATTGATTTTTGTTTCCTTATTTAAGAACCCATGCACAACCTAACCGCTTCACAACTATAAAAACAGGACAAAACTCAAACCCCACGGAGGCCTCACCTCTCTCTATCCACACAAAGAACCAACCCTCACGCATAAACGAAGCCACAACAAAAGCAGCCTTCACGCAATTGCCCCTTTCACGCTACACACTTCACCTTACGACACACAGCCAACACAACCCATTCAAAGCCCTCAACCGACTCAAACGCACTCGAACCTCTCGCCCATCTCTCTCTCAATACCAAAATCAAAGAAACCCTAAAGCACTCTCTCGTAAACCACAACCAGTCCACACAAACCTTGCACACAAAGACTCGCAGCCTCTCCATTAGACACCTTCACACACTGACCTAACAGCCTATCACCAAACAAACGCACAGCTCCCCTTAACAAACGAATAAACCCTAATCTCCCCCACCACTCTCTTCATTCACCGACCAACAAAACACCTAGCCATGTGAATCAAACCGACACAAAAACATCTGCCCTTTAACAAACATATAATAACCACGCCACCAACCCTCCTTCTCTCTCTAATCTCACAAACCAAAGACCATGAATCATCCATCAAACCCTTCTCGTTTAGCACCCCTTTCACGCACCACACACACATCGCACCCTAATTTTCCCTTCAACTCCACTTAACACGCCATTAGCCTCGACCTCACGCCATACACCCAAGCTACAAGTGCCCCTCACTCAGCACACTGCCCTTCATCATCAACAAGTAACGTGAAAAACACAGACTGTCACACTCCTCTCGGTCAACTCACAGACCACTCACATAACCTTCATCACCTCCACAAACTGCCTCAAACTCACGCAAATAACAGCCCCACAAACTGCCTCAAACTCACGCAAATAAAAACCCCCACATAGCCCATATTTCACGCCTAAAATACTGCCTGAAGTCAGCCCAAAATAGTCCCGAAAACTACCTTAAAACCACACAGAAACAGCCCCGACACACAGCCAAAATAGTGAATAAATAACTCTGAAGTCAGCCCAAAACAGTCCCGAACTGCACGCCCTAAACTACCCAAAACAGTCCAGAATTACCTACCTCGAAACAGTGACCAGAAAATACTGCGAAAACAGTAGCAAAACAGAGTGAAAACAGCAGCCCGAACAGCGAAACAGCGAAGGAAAATGTTGAACCAGTGAACCGGATGAGTTGCGGAGCATCAGCCCTTCTGACGGCCGTGTAACGCGCTTCCAAGAGACAATTTTAAATGGGTAGACCTGAGGGCACTTCTATTATTCATTTTTATTCATCTCTTGATTGTTTTATTATTTATTTTCTTCGCATGAGAGTCGTTTGTGGATGCATGTTGTGGCCTTTGAATGAATGGGAAAATATGTCGCCTCTTGTGGTATATAGGATGGATCCCAGACATAAATTCCGTAGCTGAATCCGAATGGACGGTAGTGCGGTCTGTACTTGGGATACAACTCCAAGTACCACATGAGCAAACGGCACATATTTCGATTTATTTTTTCTTGTTTGTTTATTATCCATTATTTAATTTCTGCATGTTATTTGTTTGTGTAATGATGAGATAAAGCGCATGGGCTTAGTAAGTTGGATTAAAGGTCCTCCATTACGGGGGGTTAAAATCCTTTACCATGATGCTTCACCGCGTCGGATGACGTATATTCGGTTGAATGTAAGATGAGTTCAATCGGGTATACAAAGTCCGACATTGTTGTCTTTATTTTTATATGCATTATGTTATTAGCGCATGGGCTTAGTAAATTGGATTCAAGGTCCTCCATTTCGAGGGGTTAAAATCCTTTACCATGATGCTTTGCCACGCCGGATGATGTATAATCTAAGATTTGTTCAATCGGGTATACGAAGTCGGATATTGTTGTCTTTATTTTTTTATGCATTATGTTATTAGCGCATGGGCTTAGTAAGTTGGATTAAAGGTCCTCCATTTCGAGGGGTTAAAATCCTTTACCACGATGCTTCGCCGCGCCAGATGACGTGTATTCGGTTGAATGTATGATGTGTTCAATCGGGTATACAAAGTCCGATATTGTTGTCTTTATTTTTATATGCATTATGTTATTAGTGCATGGGCTTAGTAAGTTGGATTAAAGGTCCTCCATTTCGAGGGGTTAAAATCCTTTACCACGATGCTTTGCCGCGCCTTTTAGCCCATTATTATTTATTAGGTGTCATATATTCATCTGTTCACGTATGTGTCATGTTGTTTACTGTATTTTGGAGGTCACTGATGTAACCCCGTTGGAACGTGTTTCAGAACGCCGCACGAACGCATGTTTTCTGTCTCAATTTGTTCGAACGCGTTTATAAATGCAACTCGAACGTGCATACATTTTGCCTTATCATGCATCAGTCTCATTCCGTTCGAATGCATTTCCGAACGCCATACGAATGTGAGCATTATGTTTCATTTCCAGTGACTATAGATGTTCTTAATCTTTAATCCAGTGACTATCACTTGGATTGACCTGATGTGACTCCATATGCTCGAAGCGTATGAGACATCCCTATCAAGTACATTTTAAATGTACAATTTCCCAGAGAGTGTTAACAACTCCAAATCTATCCCAGTAGATCTTTATTCCTTGAATAAGGTTGTTACTCCCCAGAATTCTACGGAGAATTTCTATTGAAAGCCAAGCTTTCAACAATAGCTTTATGGGAATTTCACTGTCAGTGCGCTCTCCCACTAACCTCCTTATATACATAAGAATTATTTTGTTTTGAGTCAAATCATAAACCATTATGATTATTTCAAAACGACAGTTCCAAAAACCTTATGCTTGCATTAATCCAAACATGGATCGAATAACCCGCAAACCTTGTTTGTCGGTTATACAAAATCGTCAGGATGTTGTAAACATCCTCCAAAAGGTTTCCTTTTCAGGAAGCGATTTTGATCTATAACTGACACATTTCATAAATGAAATATACAGTTATCATCAAGCATCTTCAAAATGGATTTACCGTGGCAACAGGTGAAAGGTTGAACCGTTATTAACATAATGTTGATAACGATACCTTTCCGTCAAAAGCCCAGCTTTGTACGTTGGATGTTGCCTTCCATGTATGTCTTCCTTGAAGATATTTAATGTACCATAGGCACACTGCCTTGTGGTACAACAACTAGTATCCAAACATAGTTGTTATACATGGAATCCATTTCGGACTCATGGCACTTTGCCATAACAGGGAGTCGATACCTCGTATCACTTCCTCACAACGTAGTCGGATGGTACACCTCCATAAGATTGACATCTTTATGGGGTGAGATCAGAAACCCATACCCTAGGTTGTTTTCTGACTCTATCTGATCTACTAGTTTCTTGTGTATTTGAAGATTAATGGTATAGATTCATCATAGATGAACTATTTGTGTTCCATTAAGGACTTCGTGCCTTGAATAGTATTAGTCCGATTTTCATCGAGTATCACTATCCTCCCACTGACCACTGCATATCGGTATTCCTCTCAGGAAAACCGCATGGTGAGCAACAATCACATTGTCCTCATGTGAGATTTACAAGTATATATTTAGGTTTCCCTTAGGATAACCTATATTGGCACTTATCCAATTTGGGTCTTTTAGTTTGGTATCATCCAAACGTTAAGCCTGGCATACCCAAATTATCAGGAATGAGAAACCTCGTTTCTTTCCTGTTCATATCCTATATGATATCTGTCAAACAGATTTATATGGAACCTTATTCTAAATAAGTTTTGCACTGTTAATACATATCCTATTGAAGGAAACAGTAGCTCAGAGCGACTCGTGATAAACCTTATCATGTCCAACAAAATTCGGTTTTAGTTCGGACACACCGTCTAACTGACGTGTCTCGGGAGGAGTCCTCATATGAAAGAATACCGTACTCTTTCATTTACGTATGAAACTTACTGCTTAAGTATTTTCCATTACGGTCTTATCGTGGCGGAATAATACTATAGCCGATCTGTTTATTTACTTCGTGTCGAAACTTCAATAGTTTCCGATCTGTGTTCTTCAAAAGAAACACATAACCACAACGTGATGCCACATCCGTTAAGGTCACGAAATATTCATGTTCACATCTAGCTTAGCTAGATATGGGCCCACTTACTTCACCATGAATAGGGCTAACAGATCGGTGGCCCTTTTACTATTACCAAGTAAATAGTATTATAAGTATTTTACCTAATAAACTAGATTCGCAGACCTTATTTGAATAGTCAAATCAGTCCTAGTACCCACTCTTCAAAAGTGTGGATATACGAGTCTTGTTTAATTGTGTCCTAGACAACAATACCACAAATAAGTCTCTAATGATCAAATCAATTTGAGCTATTTATTTCTCATTATATGTTTGAGATTTTATTTATATTCAAAATATAAATTCGTTATTTACATCTAATGTATTTATCTCAGTATCATCTTTATATAATGAAACACTTAGTGTTCTAGAATATAAAGGTTTTATCCGCATCGGATTAAACACTGATATAGAGATAATGTCTTTAGTCAAACTAGTTACATGATAACATTTCCTAATTTAAGTACATACCCAAAGGGTAGTTCCTAAACTTAGGTATCTACGGTCGAAACAGCGACTTTCGTCCCGTTTCCGATTCGCAGAGAAATCTCGGCTTGAAGTCAGTATCCAGCTCATAGCGGATTCTGAACATCAATACATATATTTTATGTACCACACTAAGTATTTAAAATCCAATTTCAATACTAGTAGTGAACATAACTTTGGCAAATATTTTTAAAGTTAGAGCCTCGCCCTTTCTTTAATTCCTTCGTGTCTTCCATATCCAAATGGTAGTCACTTTGGGATATGTTAATTATCTTTTCAATATTTCACAAACCTTTGGCCAAGCCTTGGATTTTAGAATATCGAAATGATGTGCACCTTGTGCAACTTGCCCAATTGTAAACTTTGACTTTAAAATAGATTTATTGTCAAGTATATTAAATTAAGCACTAAAGTAATCATCACATAAATCTTCCAAAGATTTATGCTCTACTTATTTGCTTAATTTTGGGCTTAGGTATAATAAGTTATTTTATCAAATAAAGTAACCTATTATTAATTCCCAATGAAAATTAAATCATTTAAATATTCAACTTTTCATTTTTATCTTGATTACAATAGTCCAACTATTTAATCAACGATTATTGGTACTATATATATTATAATGATTATAATAGTCCAACTATATAATCAAATATAATCCAAATTAATTAACCTCAATTACATTGATTACTATAATCCAATTATAAAATCAACTGTAAACTGAAATTAATTAATCCAAATATATTGATTAATATAATCCAATTATATATAATCAAGTAAATACAATCCAACTGTTTATTAAAACAACAATTTAAATATTAGTCCAACTAACATTTAATATTACGACGAAATAATTGAATGAGCGCGTATAACGAGTAATTGAACGAATATTGCAAATTCAATTCTTGCCTCCCACTATTTTTCGTCGAGCCTCTAACCCTCTGTCGAGTACTCGGGAAACCGTGTTTCGTAGTGGGCTAGGATCCCGTTAAAGTATCACACAATCTTGACTTTGGCCAACAAATGTATGATAATTAACTAGGTAGATCTCGAAGATCAATTGGATCTCATCCAACTCCTAGATCCAGTAGGTGGACATCCAAGTCCCAAACATATATCTAATATATGCCTATATATCGAATATATACCCTAACCTTTTTCCTCTGAATCAACTAGGCCTTGGCTTTGGCACAACAAACCTAGTGATCCCAGTCAAGCGCGGACCCATTGACATGGAAGCTTCGTAATCAATGTCGTTGGACAAGAAGTGGTCTTGACTTCGGCCAACAAACCACAACTTGGACATGACACCGATATGGAACAAAGCCTCATGATTAAAACACATCTTCGACGGACAAGGGCTTGACTTTGGCCAACAACCCCTGCCAATCTCGGATCTTGAGCAAGAATCACTCAATGGAAGGAAAATAAACGCTTGATATTTATTGAGGGATTTTCGTGTGCAAATTGGCTACCAATTTAATTATCTTTGTTAAGGTCTCATCATCATACACCCTTGAACATGCATTCTAAATACATAATAAAGCGAGTATGAAAATAAATAATAATGATATGCGGATGGATACTTTACATTGATCCTAGATCAAATCTCTCCATTTCTCACTCAAGCTAGCACTTGTATTACTTCTACCCGTTACACTACACTTCTAAAGAAAACTCATTTAGATGGAGGGGAATAGGTGAGAAGAGAATACAAAGAGAATGAAGGTGATAAGGCTGGACACGCAGGTCCAATTTAATAAATCGAATTTATTACAACAATTTCTAAAATTGCCCACCCATCTAATATCCATCCGATATACATTATTCATGCATCACAACCATGTATTCACTCACATAAGCATGCTATCAATCAATCTAATCAAATTAATTAATCTGATAATTAAGTGATCATCCAATGTTCAAACAACGATTTGATTTTGTTCGAGTCAAACTCGTTTTTGCGAATAAGTACTTCAAGTACGAATTCTCGAATCAAATTAAACTACATAATTAAATCCAATTTAATATGCTTTTAATACTAATCCAATTAATTTAATTCCAAATTAAATCTTACACTTTATTTACGAACCTTTACGACTTAAATTCCAAATTTAATCGTTACAGGTCTCAAAGCCCAATTAATATCCAATATTAATTTAATTAAAGTCTAATGGGCTTTTAATTAATTTCTTAAGGCGTGGACTTTTGGTCAACTCGGGTCAAACCGAATAACCAAAATCCAATCCGGGAGTTACCCCATAAGCCTAGAAATCAATCTTGGCCCATTAGGCCCAATTAAACTTTAAAGGTCCAATAGTCGCATTTGGGCTTTATGGATGCGGTTTTGGGCCCAATTGGATCCAATCCATTTGGCCTAAACCCAACTTGATAAAATCAAGCCCAATAAGCCCAATTACAACATTAAAGTGTATATCATGATTAATCACCCAAATTAACATTTCTAAAACATCAATTCATACAATTAATCATGCTCTTTTCCATCATCACATGTCCAACACATTTTGATTAAAATCAAACTCATATACATGCTAACTTTGTTCTCGGCAATGGGGTTAATTTTATGTCCGATTTGTTTCAATCCAATTAAACCCAATTCGACATTAAATCAATATACCCTAATGATTTTCAACACATCCAATGTTTCAAAAAATCAAAATTCACCAAGAACACAAAGGGCATAACTCTCGGCCAAGATAAAATTTTGGGCAAATTTGTTCCAAACCAAATTTGATCAAATTGATCCAACCAATCATCAATTAAAATACATTCAAGCATACTTAATCATCAATTTCATAATTGCATGCTCAAATCAATTTTACCCAATTTCATACCTTATAACATTCTTGGCAATTTGGGGATTTTACATCCGATTCGAATTCAATCCAATTAATTCCGCAATCGACATTAAATCATCATCCCAAATGATTTCCAACACATCCAATTGTCAAAAATCAAAAATTCCAAGACATTAAAATCATTATCATTTTCGGCCAACACTTCAATTTGGGGAAATATGATCCAATCAAAATTTCTTGAAATTGACCCAATCAATCTTCAATTCAAACACAATTAAGCATACAAATCCATCCAATTTAATTTATCATGCTCAAATTCAAGTTTGCCCAAATTTTAGCCATAACTTTTTTCATGCTTTTAACCCAAGCTCTTGATGCCATTGATGAGTTTTCTAGGGGTCCCAAGATCAAAATACAAGCATGAATCACAAGTGAATACAACGACGAAGTTGCGGAATACTTACATCGAGTGGTTGAGAGACGATTTGGGCAACAAAATTCGCACTTCACTGCCCACTACCACTGCTCACGCAGTAACAGCCCACTGCCCTCCATTTGCAGTTTTTGGTCACCAAAATCAAGCTCCAAGCTTACCGAAATGGTTCCCGACTCATAGGGGGACTTCCCTATCACCTTCGCATTGATCCCGGAGTGTGCTAGCACTCTTGTTTTGCACAAAACCACACTTTGCTTCCCCATTTTCTTTGAACCACACGGCAGTTCACTGCCTAAGAAAACAAGAAAAATGGTGTGAGGAGAGAGGGAGAGAAAAGGAGAAAAAAAATAGAAAATGTGATTAATTGTATTTGTAATATGTTTTTCCAAAAAAAACATATACCAAAAACAAAAAGTCAAATGGGCAAATTTGTCATTCCAAATGACAAATGTGAGCTTGAGTGTTTAACACTCTTTGACTAACCAATCACATCCATCACTAGCAATCAATCAATCCCATAAATCAATCAAGTGTCACATCACTCAAAGTGACATGATTTGACGCTTGATGTGACGCTAGATTCGACTAGTGATTTGACGCTTGATTTGACGAGTCGCGCTCGAATTCGAAACGCGAATGCGCTCGCAAACAATCCCGGGCTCGGGTTCGCTAATTCCAAATTAACGAATTTTCCGTTGCGTCGTAATTAAATGATTACGCCTAGCGAAATCACTATTCACGTCGCTAACGAATTAATTCTAAATTAATTCGTTTGCCCGAATTAAAATCTAATTTTAATTCCGCGTCGAAATCCAATTTCCTTTAATATATCGAATATATTAATTAATCGATTAATTCCAAATTAATCGTTCTCTCTCTTTAAATGATATTTTATCCCAGATAAAATATCTCCGCGATTAATCCCAGATTAATTTTCTCTCTCATCTAATTAATCCCAGATTAATTAAAAGTGCGAGTCATACGTCATCGGTGAATCTTTGGGAAGCGACCCATGAGATCCCCGGATATGTTGGCAGTAAATACGGTCGTCGGAGTATCCGAATCACGTATGTACCAAGTACTACGTTCTACCGATTTACGAGACAAGGTCGACTCCTAGCAAAGCACGATGTCTACCAAATTCTCCGGTCATATTCATCTAAGAATATTAAGATCTGTATCAAGCGTAGTATACCATTGTATTGTGTATATCGGTCCAGTATCGGATAGTCACGTGCTAGGGCTGGGGCTGGATAAGTGTCTGCCCCGTCCGAAGCACATGTCGGATGTCTGGTAACATAGTCTCTATAATCGGATATTCATGACCTGGTCACAATATCCCGATTGGATGCGCATCACTCAAGAGCACTAGTACCGTATCCTGCGTGACATCATCTCCACTATGATTGAAGTGATACTTCCGTCTCGACATCACACCCAATACACTACGACTCTCTGATAAACCCAGAAGTGGTGTACACAGAACCGGTTAAAGCCCTGCACACCAAGACCAAAGTCTATCGATTATCGTAAGTATTAGCGATGTAAGTCTCAGGTTAAGACTATACACACCTACCTTGATTTCGGCCTCCCATAGACACATAATCATAATACCAATGGGATTCCGAGGGGTCTATCCAGAGCGAAGCTGTTTCCCGTACCATCGGTGAAACACGACCTCTGATTACGCCCAAATATGACTTGCGGTTATCGCAGTATAGCTGGGGTGTCGATTCCTCAGAGAGATGGTTACAATGAAACTGATTCACTCAATCAAGAATGTTAACGGTAACTTAATAAATAAAATGATAAAAATTGATGATTATATTAAAGATAAATAAAATAAAGAAAAGATATTAAATGATAATGGCAGAGAGATATGACAAAGCTTCGGGAATCCCTCTTGCATCGAACTCCTATATTTAGTTATTGATTCCTTTTATTACACAATTGAAGGTTTCACATCCCAAACCAACAACCGGAACATATTCAATTCTACGCATATAAAAATCTAAGGTAATTAATGATTATTTTCCCTATGTTAACAGCACACAAAAGCCATCGTTACGAGCTATCTAACGTCGACAATATACCCGCAGGCAATACTGCAGCAGAAGACCAACACGCAAAACAACTTTACCAGTCACAATTAAATTCGCAAACCACACATAGAAGAAGCATGACTGGATCTATATGGGATTTGACAAAATATAATTTCTGGATTAATAAATCAAAAGATGATAGAAAATAATAAACATCAATTTTATTAAACAATTAAAAGGTTCGTAGGAATCAAAAACACAAATAATAAAATTCAACACAAAAGTTCATCCCTAGCTTTGCCTATGGGATTAGTTCCCCATAAAAGAAATAAAAATAACCCGGGATTGGAGATGAATATTGTTCTGAATCATCACGGCTCCGCGTCCCGACTTTATGCTCTGATTTCTTCTTCCTCGGCACTGCTCTCTCCTCTGCGTCTGGGCACTGTTTCCTTATTATTTTCTTGCGCAGTCTGCGCACTCACGCAGTCAGCCCCCCTCTAATTCTCAGCAGCTCTCATGCTTTTATAGCAAGCAATAGTTAAACCTAATCCAAGAACTTTGGGGCCCACGTTACTTTCCTATTTTCTTGTTTGGTCAAAGTTTGATGCTTTGCTTTGCTTCACGTGGCTTTGGCTTTTATTTATTTGATAATTATTTTTGTAAAATCAACAACAAAACACATAGAAGGACCACGTGCATAGCTTCTTTACTTGGTCAAAGTTTTCGGCTGACTCTCTCTTCTTCCTGCAGCGCCGTGGCGCCTCACTCCCTGGATTTTGTATGGGATTGTGGCGCCGCGGCGCCAGTACAATTTCTCAATGCTTCCTGCTTTTCGCGTTCTCAGCTTCCCTGAACACTTATAATTGTCTCAGGATTCATATGTTAATATTCCTACAAATAAAATCACTAAATTAGTGTAAATAATAAATATTTCTACATTAATATAACAATCAAAATTATGTGATAAAATATAGAGTATATAACTAAATACTTAACAATAAACCTAGATAAGTGATGTTTCAAAGTACATTTTCATGCACTTATCACAACCCCCAACCAGCTTCTTGCTAGTCCCTAGCAATTCAAGCGTAAAATAAAATGAAAATTAAATAAATAAACTATCTAAGCCACTTTCGTAGGGATCACGATTGCATTTAGCGTATGCAACAAGCCTTTAAACCCCTAGGTGTCCCTAGTGGACGAGTTATAGTCTCGTGAGGGCTTACAGCGACGACACCCACAAACGTCAAATCAAAACACACAATCATGCAAAAATAAAAATTAAATAGTCCCAATAGTTTCACATAATTTTGTCCGCAAAGAATGCATAGTAATGAAATCAGAGAACTTTCAAAGTACTCAACGTAACTCAAATCTAAGTCTTTGAATAAGTCATCTAAGCTAGACTCAAAGTGTGTGTGTGCTAAGGTTCTTTCACAGCTTTTATTCCTAGGTAAGCCAACTCAATGATTTCGTTTAAAAATCGGGGTCGATGGGTCTAACCAACCTAGATATCTCAATTAAGTTCTGTAGTTGCTTTTATGTGTGCTCAATATGGTATGCTTTTTTTCTTTTCTTTCCTGTTTCTTGTTGCATTTTCTTTTGAATTTTTCTTTTCTTTCTCTTTTGCCATTTTTTTTCAACACACCTACCCTTTAAGGTAGCATTTCTCCTCATGGTGGTCCTAATACTCGCCCATGGGTAGCTTCACGCTTATTGGTTATAGATGGTTTACTTTCTTCCTTCAGAGACTTTTTCTTTTATTTGCAACCATACCATACGTCATAACACAAGCAATTCAGGATAGATCTCTAAGCAAACGGTCATTCATCGACATACAATTTATTCAACTAGTCATCTTGCTAACTACTCAGGCTTCCACTGCTAAAAACCCATAATTAAGTGCTTACGAGTCTAACATAGATAAACAACTCAAATCATCAGATAAAAGTGCATTAAAGGACTTATCGTTTCTAAGATTTCACCCTAAAGTAAACAATATCATCATAGGACCTATGTTTAACTATCAAGGACTAAAAACAAACAAAACAAAAATTTTTTTTTTTTTAAAGAAAATAATCAAATGTATTTAAGACAGGTTTTCATGCGCATGCATCCACACCCCCACACTTAAAACTTACATTGTCCTCAATGTAAGATAAATATAAAGAAAATGATTAAGGAACAACACTACCAGGTGCGGAGTTGATCAGGTTCCTCTGGTGCGACTTAATTGTGTGGCTGTGTGAACTCCTGCATAAACACTCATGCAAACAATAAAAATAAAACATGCAGTTAGCACACAATAAAAATAAAATAAAACTAAAGTAAATAAAATAAATAAAATAAAATAAATGCAAATGCAAGGGTTGCCTCCCTGGTAGCGCTAAGTTTAATGTCTTCAGCCAGACGTAAACACTCAAGTTGTCATGGTGGTTTCCATCTAGCGTACTGATGAAGACACACGAGGGAATGTTTGTCTAACTGAGGCAGTGTATTCATGGGTCCTCTTAGGTCTGGAGATTGTTGAAATCTTGGACTCTTCGTATAGAAAATTTTTCTCAATGTCCTTTTTAATCTCACAGGCATCATCTTTAATTGAGCATTAACTCTCATTTTTCTCATTTTTCGGTTCTTTGGGATCAGTTTTAGCTCAAGAGGATTTAATTCAGGATGTGGAGAAGTTGTTTCTGGAAGGACTGTTTCTAGCATGTATGACAAATGACACTCACCCTCACCCTGTGGTTGTTTCTCGAGATGTAAATTGTTAAGCTCTTGAGGAGATGATACTCTAACTTGGAAATGTGACACTTGTTCTCTCTTGGAGGTGTTGGCATTATCATCCTTAGGGTCACCTATAGTGTTGGAAGTATGATGTATCCCTACCTCTTTACTGCTCCTAGTGATTATGGCATTAACACCTCCTATACTGGATACCTCATGATTAACTTGTGCCATGTGCTGACCTAGTGGATTAGGTTGAGTTTGAGATGTGAATTTTCCTTGTCCTTGCACACTCAGGACATTAGTCAATTTAGAGATTTGACTCTTAATTTCCTTTTGGTCTTCAGTTACCTGAACTATCAACGACTCAATCCTTTGATTTGTTTTATTCTGGGCTTCCACAATGGCATTTTGGGCCTCCATAAATGCTTGCACATTATCCTCTAAAGAATTCCTAAAATGGCAGATGCGTGATACTGAGGGGTACTATAACCTCTAGGTGGTGATGTCTGACTTGGCTGATAAAAGTCCTGCTTCCAACTAAGGTTGGGATGGTTCCTCCAACTATGATTATAGGTGTCTGGGTACGGTGTGTGAGGCTTCTGATACGTCCCTAATGCATGACATTGTTCTTCATATGTTCCCCTCATCTCACCATATACCGGATACTCTTGAGATTCTAGCTGGGCTACTGAATGCATTGTCCTGCTGTCTTTGGCTATTAAGGCTCCTATCTGTCTAGTTAACAGCTCAACTTGTGTCTTAAGACTATCCTCTTCCCTAAAGTGTTGTAGGCTTCTGTTATGAGAAGTATGTGTCCTATCAGTGTTGTCTAAGACATTAGGTCCAGTCCAGGTATGAGATTTCTTAGCTAGATCATCTAAATACTCGAATGCCTCATCAGGGTCCTTTCGAATAAACTTACCATTGCACATCGTCTCAACGAATTGGCGTTCCCTAGGGGTTAGTCCATCATAAAAGTAACTTACTAAACGCCAACTCTCATATCCATGGTAGGGACAACTCGCTAACAACTCCTTATACCGCTCCCACGTTTGATAAAAGGTCTCGCTGTCTCTCTGGGAGAAGGTAGAGATTTCTCTTTTCAGGGCATCTGTCTTATGGTGTGGGAAATATTTGTCGAAAAATGCCTGAGTCATCTTGCCCCACGATCGTATTGACCTAGGTCTTAAAGAATACAACCAGCTCTTAGCTCTATCCTTAAGGGCAAATGGAAAGAACCTAAGTCTAATTGTGTCAGTGGTCCCAAAATGGTCATGGAAGGTTGCTACTACCTCTTCAAACTCCCTAATGTGCACGTAAGGGTTTTCGCTCACTAAACCGTGAAATGTTGGAAGATACTGTATCATTCCAGGCCTAAAGTCTATGTGTGCTGCATTAGGAGGAAACATGATGCACGAAGGTATAGCTGTGCGAGTTGGGTGGCGGTACTCTTCAAGAGTCCTCCTAGGTGGTCTCTCGTATTCACTCATGTTATGTGCGCTAGACGTGGATGGTGTAGAAAAAGGATTTTCAAATATATTCTCAGAATCTGAGCTTTCCTCTTCAGCCCTAACAAATCTACCAAATATATCCCTACGTCTAGACATGCAATTGAAGCTCAAAAATACGAGAAATATAATAACTAAATTAAATACTAAAATAAAATACTAGAAGAAATAAAAAGAACTAACTAAGAATAAAAAAACTAAAATACTAAAAGAAAATAAATAAGCGAATAATAAATGAATAAAATAAAATAAAATAAAATACTAATAATAAAAAAATGGAACGAAGTTACCGCTTCGTTATTGACTAAGCAAACCTGGTCCTTTTGCTTGTAAACCGTCTCCCCGGCAACGGCGCCAAATTTTGATTACGCCCAAATATGACTTGCGGTTATCGCAGTATAGCTGGGGTGTCGATTCCTCAGAGAGATGGTTACAATGAAACTGATTCACTCAATCAAGAATGTTAACGGTAACTTAATAAATAAAATGATAAAAATTGATGATTATATTAAAGATAAATAAAATAAAGAAAAGATATTAAATGATAATGGTAGAGAGATATGACAAAGCTTCGGGAATCCCTCTTGCATCGAACTCCTATATTTAGTTATTGATTCCTTTTATTACACAATTGAAGGTTTCACATCCCAAACCAACAACCGGAACATATTCAATTCTACGCATATTAAAAATCTAAGGTAATTAATGATTATTTTCCCTATGTTAACAGCACACAAAAGCCATCGTTACGAGCTATCTAACGTCGACAATATACCCGCAGGCAATACTGCAGCAGAAGACCAACACGCAAAACAACTTACCAGTCACAATTAAATTCGCAAACCACACATAGAAGAAGCATGACTGGATCTATATGGGATTTGACAAAATATAATTTCTGGATTAATAAATCAAAAGATGATAGAAAATAATAAACATCAATTTTATTAAACAATTAAAAGGTTCGTAGGAATCAAAAACACAAATAATAAAATTCAACACAAAAGTTCATCCCTAGCTTTGCCTATGGGATTAGTTCCCCATAAAAGAAATAAAAATAACCGGGATTGGAGATGAATATTGTTCTGAATCATCACGGCTCCGCGTCCCGACTTTATGCTCTGATTTCTTCTTCCTCGGCACTGCTCTCTCCTCTGCGTCTGGGCACTGTTTCCTTATTATTTTCTTGCGCAGTCTGCGCACTCACGCAGTCAGCCCCCCTCTAATTCTCAGCAGCTCTCATGCTTTTATAGCAAGCAATAGTTAAACCTAATCCAAGAACTTGGGGCCCACGTTACTTTCCTATTTTCTTGTTTGGTCAAAGTTTGATGCTTTGCTTTGCTTCACGTGGCTTTGGCTTTATTTATTTGATAATTATTTTTGTAAAATCAACAACAAAACACATAGAAGGACCACGTGCATAGCTTCTTTACTTGGTCAAAGTTTTCGGCTGACTCTCTCTTCTTCCTGCAGCGCCGTGGCGCCTCACTCCCTGGATTTTGTATGGGATTGTGGCGCCGCGGCGCCAGTACAATTTCTCAATGCTTCCTGCTTTTCGCGTTCTCAGCTTCCCTGAACACTTATAATTGTCTCAGGATTCATATGTTAATATTCCTACAAATAAAATCACTAAATTAGTGTAAATAATAAATATTTCTACATTAATATAACAATCAAAATTATGTGATAAAATATAGAGTATATAACTAAATACTTAACAATAAACCTAGATAAGTGATGTTTCAAAGTACATTTTCATGCACTTATCAACCTCCTATCGCACTTGCATAAGTATCCGATACTTATATATATGAGAACTATGTCGTTGTGCCCTCACAACGCGCACAAGTGCAATACTAACATATTCCGCATTATCGATGTCCAGTCTCGATAATACTCCGGCTAGGGATATTTAATGATTAATCCTTCGGGGACTGATACTGTCTCATATCATTCTCAGTCCAGGAACTAATCACAGGGACCTCTCATCATTTATATATCTATGGTGATCTAATCACTAATGATGAGAGTGCAATTTCCTTGTCACATAGTTAATTTGTACAACAACACCATGACCTGTACAAATAGTGACGCTATGGGTCATATTATCCAACATGGTGATGACATTGTTTGCTGTAGGGAGAAGCCTTAGAAATGATAAGTGTGAGACGTGCTCTCGTCCGGTACTCTGAATGGATTGATCTCAGCTGGACTCGCGAGCGCTTGATTACGGGATCTCAAAAGTGGAAACCTGAGTGGTTGGCAAGATGACTAGTCGAAAGGATGATGGATCGGTGAATGACCGTTTGCCTGGATGTCCACCTTGGTTTACTTATGCTACGATATATGATATGGTTGGAAATAAAGAAAGAATCTCTACGATGAAAAAATATAAAAAATAGACCGCATATAACCGATAAGCGTGAAGCTACCCATGGGCGAGTATTAGGACCACCATGAGGAGAAATGCTACCTTAAAGGGAAGGTGTGTCAAAGAAAAAGAAAAAAAAAGAAAAAAAAAAGAGAAAAAAAAAAAAAGAAAAGAGAAAGGAAAGAATGAAAAGAAATAGACGAAAGAAAAAAGAAGAAGACCATATCATGTTGAGTATGACGAAGTAATCACAGAGTGTGATCGAGACATCTAGATTGGTTAGACCCACCGATCCGATTCTCTTAAAAGAAATCATCGAGTTGGCTCACTTAAGGAATAAGCTGCGAAAGAGCCTTGGCACACACACACTATGAGTCTAGTTCAGATCACCTATGCAGAGGATCGGAGTTGAGTGTATCAAGTACTTTGAAGGTTTTCAGGTTTCGACGCGAAAGCATTCGTTGAGGACGAAAATATGTCTAGCTATCAGGATTATCTCATGAGAGGCAGTATAATATGTTGAAATGAAACATCACATCACTAGTATCAGTCTTGTCGGGTATGGAACTCTAGGGGCGAGGCCCACATCTTTATCAGAATTAGTCTTGCCGGGTATGGCACTCTAGGCGAGGCCCATATATTTATCAAAATCAGTCTTGACGGGTATGGCACTCTGGGGGCGAGGCTCACATATTTATGAGAATCAGTCTTACCGGGTATGGCGCTCTGGGGGCGAGACCCACTTTAGTTCAGTATCAGTTTTACTGAGAATGGTAATCCGAGAATGGAGTAAGGTTCGAGAATGAACAAACCGAGAATGGTAATCGGAGAATGGAGAAGAGTTCGAGATTGGACAAGCCAAGAATGGTAATCTGAGAATGGATCAAGGTTCGAGAATGGACAGGTCGAGAATGAAAATCCGAGAATGGAGCAAGGTTCGAGAATGAACAAGTTGAGAATGGTAATCCGAGAATGGAGCTGGTTCGAGAATGGCAATCCGAGAATGGAGTAGAGTTTGAGAATGAACAAGCTGAGAATGGTAATCCGAGAATGGAGCAAGGCTCGAGAATGGACAAGCAGAGAATGGCAATTCGAGAATCGAGCAAGGTTCGGGAATGAACAAGCCGAGAATGGCACTCCAAGAATGGAACACAGTTCGGGAATGAACAAGCTGGGAATGGCACTCCGAGAATGGAAACACAATTTGGGAATGAACAAGCCAGGCAGTCTTGCCAGGTATGGCACTCCGGGTATGGAGACATCAGTATCAATTTTGCCGGGTATGGCATTCCAGGTATGGAGACACATTATTAGTATCAGTTTGGGGTCGAGACCCACATCAGTATCAACTTGGGGGCTAGGCCCACATTATCAGTATCAGTTTGGGGTCGAGGCCCACATCAGTATCAGCTTGGGGGCGAGGCCCACAGCATAAATATCATATTTGGGGATGAGTCTCAAGGTCGAGACTCACATCAGCATCAGTATCAGATTTGGGGGATGAGTCCCAGGGCGAGGCCCACATCAGCATCAGTTTTGGGGATGAGTCCCAGGGTCGTGACCCACATCATCAGCAGTTTTGGGGATGAGTCCCAGGGTCGAGGCCCACATCAGCATCAGTATCAGTTTCAGGGTTGAGTCCCACATCAGTATCATTTTCGGGATGTGTCCCAGGGTCGAGGCCCACATTTTGTCAGCGGTATTGGGATGCGTCCCAGGGTCGAGGCCCCCGTTGTCGGTTGTAGCTATTGGGATGCGTCCCAGGATCGAGGTCCACTTCATCATTAGTTTCGGGATGCGTCCCAGGGTCGAGGCCCATTTTGTCAGCGGTATTGGGATACGTCCCAGGGTCGAGGTGTTAATGTTCCTAGAACATGCCAATGATCTAATAAGCATGTAAAGGTGTTCATAAATTCAAAATAAGTTACGGAATATACTTACAATGACTGATTTGAGCTTCAAAATTTTGAGAAGAGATCTCCAAGATCCAAGCTTTAAGTGATGATTCCAACTCTTGAAGTAGTTTCCCTATCACCTTAGTTGATTTCTCCAAGTGCTAGCTTTGTTGATTTTGCCACAAAATAAAAGAGAATGGAGAAGGCAATTCACGCCCATATGCCTTGTGTTTTAGGGTTTTTACCCTTTTCACCAAAAACCATGTAGTTGGGGTAATTTGGTTTCACCTAAACCAAGTGGTTGGAAAATAAGTGGTTTTGGCATAAATGCCAACCACTTTCCAACCACCACTTCACATGTGTGACATGAGTGAAGTGGGCCCCACCATTTTGAATTCAAAACTCAAAATGTCTCTACGAACATTTGACGCGACGCGGTTCCGTTTAATCCGATTAAACAAACTTTCGTCGCTAAATAATTAAATCTAATTTAATTAAATGACGATGCCTCGCAAATATATTACGAACGTCGTTTATGAATTAATTCTAAATTAATTCGTTCGTTCGTATTAAAGTCCGACTTTAATTTCATAACGAAATCCAGTTCATATTAATATATCTGATATATTAATTTTAGTCCATACGAATAAATTAAATAGAAAAATCAAATTTAACTATTAAATCATTTTTACCGATTAATTCCAAATTAATCGGGTTCTCTCTCTTCCGAACACATTTAATCCCAGATTAAATAATACCTCAATTAATCCCAGATTAATTTTTTCCATCTTAATTAATCCCAGATTAATTCTCTCTCTTAATTAATCCCAGATTAATTCTAATTAAATCAACTGTCATCGGTGAATCTTTGGGAAGTGACCCAAGAGATCCCTGGATATGTTGGCAGTAAATACGGTCATCGGATTATCCGAATACGTGTGTACCTCGTACCACGTGCTTACCGATTTATAAGACATGGTTGGCTTCTAGCAAAGCATTGTGCCTACCCAATTCTCCAGAAATATTCTTACTGGAATATATATAATATATGTCAGGCGTAGTATATGTAGTATTGCGTATTGCGTCTAGTATCTAATGTCACGTGCAAGGCCTGGGGCTGGAACTGTGTCTGCCCCGTACGAAGCACATGTCGGATGTTTGGTAACTAGTCTCTATTATCGGATATACATGACCTAGTCATAATATCCCGATGACTGCAGTACTTAAGAGCACTAGTACCGTATCCTACGTGACATCATCTCCACTATGACTGGAGTGATACTTCCGTCTTGACATCACACCCAATACACTACGATTCTCAATATACCCAACAGAGGCATACACAGAACCGGTTAAAGCCCTGGACGACCAAAACTAAAGCATACCGATTGTCGCAAGTATTAGCGATGCAAGTCTTAGGTCAAGACCAAATACACCTACCCTGATATCGGACTTCCATAGACACATAGTCATACTACCAATGGAATTCTGAGGGGTCTATCCAGAGCGAAGCTGTTTCCGCACCATCGATAAACACAACCTCCTATCACACTTGCATAAGTATCCAATACTTAAATATATGAGAACCATGTCGTTGTGCTCCCACAACGCGCACAAGTGCAATACTAGTCTATTCCGTATTATCGATGCCCAGTCTCGATAATACTACGACTATGGATATTTAATGATTAATCCTTCGAGGACTGATACTGTCTCATATCATCTCAATCCAGGAACTAATCATAAGGACCTCCTATCATTTATACATCTAGGTGATCTAATCACAAATGATAAGAGCGCAATCTCCTTGTCACATAGTTAATTTGTACAACAACACCATGATCTGTACAAATAGTGACGCTATGGGTCATAACTGTCCAACAATCTTCCACCTGGCCTATAGCCAGTCACTCGAGTGTCTTACACCCGAACTATTTACGGTTCGCTCAAACTGCTGAGGAAAGGCTTTCGTCAGCGGATTTGCATGATTATCATCTGATGCGATTTATACGATCATCACATCGTCACAATGTATGATCCGGACGAATTAGATGAATAGTCGAAGTATATATATGGATCATTGATGAGACCATTAATTCTTTATTCTGCACTGTAGCCTAGCTCAGCTGCTAACAGAACTATATCTAATCTAATTAGATTTGTTAATGACCCAGATGGCTTCTATTGCTGCCTCAGCCGCAGCAATAACCCGGATTTGTTGTTTATTCGGCAACAGCATCTTGCTTAGAAGATTTCCAGCTCACTGTACCGTTATTCAAACTGTATAGTACCGTTGTTACGACTTTTAGTCACTTAATCGGTTAGGAAACTTGCAACAGTGATCCCAGTCACTTCAAGTTCTCCATCTCCATAGTTTAAGACATCATCCTTAGTTCTCTAAGATACTAACAGATGTTCTTATTATCAATCCAGTGACTATCACTTGGATTGACCTGTTTGTGACTCCATATGCTCAAAGCGTATGAGACACTAGGTCACGTACATTTTTCAATGTACGAGTTCTCGGAGAGTGTTAACAACTTTAAATCTATCCCAATAGATCTTTATTCCTAGAATAAAGGTTGTTTCTCCCAAGAATTCTACGGAGAATTTTCATGAAAGCCACGCTTTCACCGATTGTAATGTGGGAATATCATTTCCAAGAAATGACATATCATCATTATTTAGGACAGTCACTTTCAGTGCGCTCCCACTAACCTCCTTATATACACAAGAATCATTTCTCATTTTGAATTAAATCATAAACCATTATGATTACATCAAAACGGTAATTACAAGAACCTAATGCTTGATTCAATCCAAACATGGATCGAATAACCTGCAAACCTTGTTTGCTAGTTTTGATACGACAAAATCATCAGGATGTTGTAAACATCCTCCAAAAGGTTTCCTTTTCAGGAAAACGATTTTTCGGTTCAGCTGCCATATTTCATAAATGAAACATGCAGCATCACTAAGCAATATCCAAATGGATTTAACGTGGCAACAGGTAAAAGATTTCGTTGTAATCAACACAATGTTGATAATGATATCTTTCGGCTACAAGCCTATCTTAGTATGTTAGTATGCTGCCATCCACGTATGTCTTCCTTGTTAGACATTATGACCCATAGCGTCACTGTTTTGTAAATGATATTGTATTATTGTACAAAATTAACTATGTGATCATGAAATTGCCTTTTGCCGTTTTGTAAATTATTTACTTTGATATATTGATGGCAAAAGTCCATATGATTAGTTCCGTATTGAGATGATATGAGACAGTATCAATCCATAAAGGTTTAATCATTAAATATCCCTAGTCGGAGTATTATCGAGATCGGACATCGATAATGCGGAATAGACTAGTATTGCACTTGTGCGAGTTGTGATGGCACAACGGCATAGTTCTCATATATTTAAGTATTGGATACTTATGCAAGTGCGATAGGAGGTTGTGTTTTACCGATGGTACGGAAAACAGCTTCGCTATGGACAGACCCCGCGGAATCCCATTGGTAGTATGTCTGCGTGTCTATGGGAGGCCGCATCAGGGTAGGTGTATATGGTCTTAACCTGAGACTTGCATCGCTAGTACTTGCGACATCGGTAAACTTTGGTTGTGGTGGTTCGGGGCTTTACACCGTTCTGTGTACACCTCTTCTGGGTTTATCAAGAATCGTAGTGTACTGGATGTGATGTCAAGATGGAAGTATCACTTCAGACATATGGAGACGATGATCATGCAGGATACAGAACTAGTACTCTATAAAAGGTTGCAACCGTCGGGACAATATGACCAGGTCAGGATTGTCCGATTTAAAGAGACTAGTTGTTTGATATCCGATATATGTTTCGTACGGGGCAGACACATTTCCAGCCCCAGGCCTAACATGTGATCGTCCGATACTGGATCGATGTACGCTATACTACTTACGGTATACTATGCTTGGTAAAGATCTAATATTCCAGTAAGAATATTTCTGGAGAATTGGGTAGGCATGGCGCTTTGCTAGAAGCCAACCTTGTCTTGTAAATCGGTAAAAACGTAGTACGAGGTACGTACGTGTTTGGATTATCCAACGCCGATTTACTGCCAACATATCCGGAGATCTCTTGGGTCGCTTCCTGAAGATTCACCTATGATGTTTGATTCGAACTTTATTAATCTTGGATTAATTACGGAGAAACTTTATCTTGGATAAAATGCCTTATTAGGAGAGAGAGAGAGATCGATTAATTTGGAATTAATCGATAAATAAATATATTCGATATATTATTAAACGAAATTAGATTTCGACGCGAAATTAAAATCGGATTTAATTCGGGCAAACGAATTAATTTGGAATTAATTCGTTAGCGATCTGAATAATAATTCCGCTAGGCGTAATTATTTAATTCTCATCGCGACGGAAATTCGTTAATTCGGAATTAGCGAATTGGGCCCGAAAGTGTTTGCGGACACATTCGTATTTTGAAACGGGTGGAATCCGCAAATCACATCGCGATATCTCATTACTTGACACGAATAGATGATGGATGTATCTAGTCACCTTTATTGGATGATACATTGTCTCTATTCTCAATGTGAGATAATGATGGCATATGATGAATTTTCCTTTGGAGGGAAAACCTTCAACCTTCACGGTTTTTGAAGGGTTTTTTAATTAAAAAATTCATTTTGGTATTTGATATCTTATCATTGCTTTTCATTTGGCACTCTCACGGTTTTGGGAACAAAAGAAAGAAGAACCAAAATTGAAAAGTCTAACACTCTCTCTTCTCTCCCTTTGCTCACGCCGTCCGCCGCTTCAAACCAAGGCAGAAAAATCATTTCATCATTTCTCTCCATTTTGCTAGCACATTGAAGGATCAAAAGAGGTGATAGGGAAACAACCTTGGAGCTTGGAACACTTGAAGACTTGAAGCTTCTCTTCCTCTTCATCTTGGCCGAAACTTCCACCTTGAAGACTCAAGGATTGTCTTCACCATTTTCGTAACAAAGCTTATAAGTATGATTCCGCCATGTTTCTAGCTTTGCATGTATGTATTTGTATTTCTATGGCTTAATCTTTCTTTGGGACTAATATTAGAAACCAACAATGGTATCATGGAGCCATATTTAACATGAAATACATTAGGGTTAATTTGGGGAAAATTGATTGAAGCATTTTCTTGTGAAATTGGATGCTAAAGTATGCTTTTATGTATGTTATATGATATATTACATGATCAATTTTAGAAAAATGCATTGGATGATTTTTCCCCAAAGTGTTGTCTTGGCCGAATGTGGAGGTGCTTCCATTGGTTTGGAATTTTGCATGCACAAGTTCATTAGATGATTTGAGTATGCTTAAATGTATGTAATATGATATTATACATGATCAATTTTGAGAAAAATGCATTGGATATTTTTTCCCAAAAATTGATGCCTTGGCCGAATGTGTAGGTCATTTTACTGGTTTGGTATTTTGCATGCACAAGTTCATTAGATGATTTGAGTATGCTTATATGTATGTAATATGATGTATTACATGATCAATTTTGAGAAAAATTCATTGGATGAATTTTTAACCAAAATTGTTGATTGACCGAAAATGGAGATCCTTTCACTTAATTGGATTTTTTGCTTTCAAGTTCATTAGATGACTTAAAATCAATACGGGATGTAGATTAGTGATTCAATTGGATTGAAAAACAAATCGAACCGCAAAAATCCCTCTTGGCCGAATACAACATGACATGTTAAAGGACTTGATTTTTTGTTCAAATAAATGTTAGACAAGTGTTTTGAACAATTGATGATAATAAATTAAATTGGTGTTTTTGAAATATTTGGTTTAATGAATTAATCATGCAATTACACTTTAATCAATTGAATTTTAAAATTTGGAATATTAAAATTTAATTAATGGGCTTTTATGTTTAATTGGGCCTTATGGGCTTGAAATTGATTTTGGCACTTAAGGGTGATTCCTTATTTGGGCTTGGTAATTGGTTTGACCCACATTGACAAAGCCCAAGCCTTGATAATCAATTGAAAGCCCATCGGACTTTAATTAACACACATTGGATGTTAGTTGGGCTTGGAGACCCAATTTGATAAGATTTAGAATCTAATCTTTAAAAGCACATTAAAAGTGTAAACATTAATTTGGAATTAAATAAATTGAATTAGTATTGAATACGACTTAAATTGGATTTAACGGGTAGTTCGATATAATTCGTGAATTCGTACCTTATGTACTTATTCTCAAACGAGTTGGACTCGCGCAAAATCAAACCATTGTTTGAACATTGGATGATCACTTAAACAAGACTAATTAATTGGATTTGATTGGTTGTATAGCATATCTTGAATGAATATACATGTATGTGATGAATGAATAGTGTATAGTGGATGGATATTAGAAGGGAAAGGGTAATTTTAGAAATTATTGTAAATTTAGAATTTATAAATTGGACCTGCGTGTCCAGCCTTATCTCTTTTATCTCTTTGTATTCTCTTCTCACCTAATTCCCCTCAATGTAAATGAGGTTTCTCTTATTGTATTATGTAATTGGGTAGAAGTAGAATATTGCTAGCGGGGAGTGGAAAGGGAGTGATTTGTTCTAGGAACAAGTTGTTTTATATATCCATCCGTATATCACTATTAATTTACTTTAATGCACTTTATGATGTTTTAGAAGCATGCTTAAGGGTGTATGATGATGAGACCTAACAAAGATAATAAATTGGTTGCCAATTACGCAAAATCCCTCAATTTATATTAAGCAATTATCTTTCCATTGAATGATTCTTGTTCAAGATCAAAATTGGCATTGGTTTGTTGGCCAAAGTCAAGACCTTTGTCAATTGAGGATGTACTTGAATCATGAGAGTTTTGTTCCACATCGGTGTCTTGTCCAAGTTGTGATTTGTTGCCAAAGTCAAGATCACTTCTTGTCCAACGACATTGATTACGAAACTTTCCTTGTCAATGGGTCCCGCTTAACCGGAATCATTAGGTTTGTTGTGCCAAAGCCAAGGCCTAGATGATTCGGAGGATATGGTTAGGAAAATGTATTAGATACATTGACATAAGTAATATACATATGTTTTGGACTTGGATGTCCACCTAACCAGATCTAGGAATTGGATTGGATCCAATTGATCTTGAGATCTACCTAGTTAAATAGCATACAATTTGTTGGCCAAAGTCAAGATTGTGTTTATTTAACGGGATCCTAGCCCACTAGGAATAGGATTTCCCGAGTTCTCAACAGAGGGTTAGAGACTTGATGAAAATAGTGGGAGGCTAGTATTGAATTTGCAATTTCGTTCAGATACTTAGCCTTACGCATCTTTCAAAATTATTTCGTCTATTTATTAAAATTAGTTGGACTAATACATTGTTATTTTTTTGTAACAGTTTGACTGTACCCATTTTATCGTTAACCAGATAGTTAGACTATCGTGGTTGAGATGGCAAGCAAAGGAAATGTCCGAGACATCATCATGGGTGATAATGTCTTTAAGGGCACAAACTTCGCTGATTGGGAAATGAACCTAAGGATAGTCCTTGGGGATGAGAGGATTCTGTACACTATACAGATACCTCTCCCGCCTAAGCCCACTGACGCACTTGAGCTGGAGTTATGGAAAACTCACAGCAATGATTGTGACACAGCTCAGGCTATTATGTTAGCTTCGATGACTCAGCACTTTCGTCGCCAGAATAGGGACTTGGATCCTTATAATATGATGGCTAGACTGCGAGATCTCCACCGCTCCAATAAGCGGATGGAGAGATATGAGTTGGTGAAGAAACTCTTCTTCCCGCGCCCGAATGACTGAAGGCGCATCAGTTGAGGCCCACGGGGCTCAAATGATCGCCGATATTGATGAGTTGGCCAATATGGGAATAGTCTTGGAGGCTGAGCTGACCATAGATTTGATCTTACAGTCACTTCCTGATACTTGGAGACAAATCATAATCAACTATAAGTTGATGGATACGGATGACACTCTTGGAGAGCTGTTATCCATCTTGAAGGAGTCTGAAAAGAACTCCAAAAGGGGGCAAGCGCGAGGTGCACTTTGCAATCGACCTCTCAGAGGCCAAGGGCTGGGCCGAAAGCTACTGGAGGGGTGAGGAAGAAGAAACATAAGAAAAAGGGTAAAGGCAAGTTGACAAAAGCTTCTGGGAAGCCAAGGGACAAGTCTCAAGATGTCTGCCTCAACTACGGCAAGAAGGGTCACTGGAAACGTGACTGCCGAATGGGCAAGGGAAACAAGGAGGATATCAAGGCAGGCAAGGCACTAGCCTCTGGTATTTTGTTTCGAGATAAATTGACTACTTCTAGTTTTAAAAATTGGATTTTTGATTCTGGTTGTGCTGCTCATATAGTACTGATTTGCAGGATCTGCAGAATAGCAGGATGCTGGCTTCAGGGGAGATTGATCTACGAGTCGGAAACGGAACTCCAGTTGCTGTTTTGGCTGTAGGGACTTTTGTTTTGGAATTGCCCTCGGGGCATATGCTTAAACTTTTGAACTATTATTATATACCTAGTTTGACTAGGAATATTATATCTGTATCTTTGTTAACCCAGCATGGGTACACTTTTGTATTTAGAACACTGGGTGTTATTTATATAAAAATGATGCAGAAATTTGCACTGTTGTTGTAAATAATGGCCTTTATATTTTGAATATAAATGAATCTCCTAAACATAAAATAACAAACAAAAGGCTCAAAAGGAGTAATCTAAAAGATGAAGCTTACATGTGGCATTGTCGTCTATGACACATTAACAAGACTCGCATATCCACACTTTCGAAGAGTGGGTACTTGGACGACGATTTGATCTTAATTCATATGATGTCTGCGAATCTTGTCTTTTAGGCAAAATGCCTAAATCACATTTTAGTGGTAAAGGTGAACGTGCCACAGAACTGTTAGCCCTCGTTCATAGCGACGTATGTGGGCCCTGTCTAGCCAGGCTAGAGGTGGAATCATTACTTCGTAACCTTTACGGATGATGCATCTCGTTATGGTTATGTGTATCTAATGAGACACAAGTCGGAAACTTTTGAGAAATTCAAAGAGTTTCGACACGAAGTAGAAAAACAAACAGGCAAGAGTATTAAGACATTGCGGTCGGACCGTGGTGGCGAATACTTGATTTATGAGTTTCAAGATTACTTGAAAGAAAATGGTATTCTTTCACAGTGGACTCCTCCTGGAACACCGCAATTAAACGGTGTCTATGAACGGAGAAACCGTACCTTGTTAGACATGGTAAGGTCTATGATGAGTCGCACTGAGCTACCCATATCCTTATGGGGATACGCATTAAACAGTGCAGTACTTATTTTGAATAAGGTTCCGTCAACGTCTGTTGAACAGACTCCATATGAGATATGGACATGGAGGAAACCAGGTTTCTATTTCCTGAAGATTTGGGGATGCTGGGCATATGTTAAACGTTTGGAAGGTACCAAACTAGAACCCAAATCAGATAAATGCCTTTTCGTGGGATATCCTAAGGAAACCAAAGGATATTACTTCTATCACCCCCCAAGAGAACAAAGTATTTGTTGCTCTACATGCATTTTTCCTTGAGAAGGAATTCCTAGATGCAGTGGTAAGTGGGAGGAAAGTGGAGCTCGATGAAAATCGGAGTGATACTGTTCCTGGCAATGAATCAACGACGAACATAAACAGACCATCCAGGATGAGTTTGTACCACAATCTTCATATACACAAGGGCCGCGTAGGTCGGAGAGAGTCAGGAAGGAACCTGAGAGGTATGGGTTCCTGATCTCACCTCATGTAGATATTAATCTTATTGAGGATAATGAACCGACTACGTATGAGGAAGCAATACAGAATATTGATTACGCTTTATGGCAAGATGCCATGAAGTCCGAGATGGATTCCATGTACTGTTGGTTTTTTCTAAGGTCCCAAGATCAAATCAAGACATGAAATAATGCGTGAATACATCAACGGAGGTAGCGGAATACTCACATTGATCGGTTGAGTCGATTTGAAGACGAATCAAGCCATTTTCTTCACTGCCTTTCACGCCCACTGGTGGCAGTCCACTGCCCTGCAAAATAGAAATTTGAGTGAAGAAACGGAGCTCCTAGCTTCGTCCGATGGATCCCGGCTCATGGGGGAACCTCCCTACCACCTGCGCAAGACTTGTAAATGTGCTAGCACTTGATTTCTCACCATGAGAAACACTCTTGGCTTCCCTTTGTTCACGCCATTTCTGGTTCCAAACCAGTGAACATTTCATGCTTTTGGCGTGAGAGAGGGAGAGTTGAGGAGAGAAAAAAATGTGTTGTTAATAATTTTTGTTACCAAAAATCAATTTATATTTATGCCATAATATTTATTAAATTAATAATAAACTTATGACACAAAACATGCAATGGCTTAGAGTGTCAAACACTCAAACTCCATGCAAAACATTGAGTGTATTGTACACTATCACCATGCAATGCATTAGAATTAAATAATGCATAAAATGACATGTGTCATGTGGGCCCCACACGTTTCCAATGAAAGTGGGCCCACGTCCACTCACGCGTTCGGGTTCGATATTTCCGAAATACCGAACTTACGTCGCGACGTTAATTCAATCGAATTTAAATAAATAATTGCGCCTAGCGAAATTATTATTTACGTCGCTAACGAATTAATTCTAATTAACTCGTTTGCCCGAATTAAAATCTAATTTTATTTCCGCGTCGAAATCTAATTTCGTTAATATATCGAATATATTAATTTCGATTAATTCCAAATTAATCGTTATCTCTCTCTAGACGATATTTTATCCTAAATAAAATATCTCCGTAATTAATCCTAGATTAATTTTCTCTCTCTCTTCTATATAATCCCAGATTATTCAAGAGTGCGAGTTGTGCGTCATCGGTGGATTAGGGAAGCGACCCATGAGATCCCCGGATAATCTGGCAGTAAATACGGTCGTCGAAGTATCCGAATCACGTACGTACCAAGTACTACGTTCTACCGATTTACGAGACAAGGTCGACTTCTAGCAAAGCACCAAGTCTTCCCAAGTTCTTCGGACATATTCATCAAAGAATATCAAAGATCTGTATCAAGCGTAGTATACGATTGTATTGTGCATATCGGTCCAGTATCGGATAATCACGTGCTAGGGCTGGGGCTGGATAAGTGTCTGCCCCGTCCGAAACACATATCGGATGTCTGGTAACTAGTCTCTATAATCGGATATTCATGACCTGGTCATAATATCACGATTGGATACGCATCACTTAAGAGCACTAATACTGTATCCTGCGTGACATCATCTCCACTATGACTGGAGTGACACTTCCATCTCGACATCACATCCAATACACTACGATTCCTGATAAACCCAGAAGAGGTGACCACAGAACCAGTTAAGATCCCCCACCACCAAAACCAAAGTTTACCGATTGTCGTAAGTATTAGCGATGTAAGTCTCAGGTTAAGACTATACACACCTACCTTGATTTCGGCCTCCCATAGACACCTAGTCATAATACCAATGGGATTCCGAAGGGTCTATCCAGAGCGAAGCTGTTTCCCGTACCATCGGTGAAACACGACCTCCTATCGCACTTGCACAAGTATCCAATACTTATATATATGAGAACTATGCTGTTGTGCCCTCACAACGCGCACAAGTGCAATACTAGCCTATTCCGCATTATCGATGTCCAGTCTCGATAATACTACGGCTAGGGATATTTAATGATTAATCCTTCGTGGACTGATACTGTCTCATATCATCTCAATCCAGGAACTAATCATAGGGACCTCTCTTCATTTATATATCTATGGTGATCTAATCACAAATGACGAGAGTGCAATTTCCTTGTTACATAGTTAATTTGCTACAGCAACACAATGATCTGTGCTAATAGTGACGCTATGGGTCATATTATCCAACAATCTCCCATGGCACATAGCTAGTCACTCGAGTGTCCTACACCCGAACTATGTAAGGTTCGCTCAAATTGCTGAGGAAAGGTTTTCGTCAGCGGATTTGTTCGATTATCGTTTGACCGATTTATACGATCATCACATCGCCACGATGTATGATCCGAACGAATCAGATGATATAGAAGTATATATCTGGATCGTCGATGAGACCTTTAATTCCTTAGCCTGTGCTGACGCCTAGCTCAGCTGCTAACAGAACTATATCTAATCTAATTAGATTTACTTTCGACCCAAAAGACTTCTATTGCTGCCTCAGCTGCAGCAATAATCCGCATTTGTTGTTTATTCGGCAACAGTTATCTTGCTCGGAATATTTCCAGCTCAGTGTTCCGTTATACAAACTTTATAGTACCACAGTATTTAACTATTGGAAACTTGCAGCAGTGATCCCAGTCACTTCAAGTTCTCCTTCTCCATAGTTTAAGATAGCATCTTTAGTTCTCTGAGATACTAACAGATGTTCTTAACTTCAATCCAGTGACTGTCACTTGGATTGACCTGATTGTGACTCCATATGCTCGAAGCGTATGAGACACCAATACAAGTACATTTTAAATGTACAATTTCCCAGAGAGTGTTAACAACTCCAAATCTATCCCAGTAGATCTTTATTCCTCTAATAAAGGTTGTTATCTCCCAGAATTCTACGGAGAATTTCTATTGAAAGCCAAGCTTTCAACAATAGCTTTATGGGAATTTTACTGTCAGTGCGCTCTCCCACTAATTCCTTATATACACAAGAATTATTTCGTTTTGAGTCAAATCATAAACCATTATGATTATTTCAAAACGTTAGTTCCAAGAACCTTATGCTTGCTTCAATCCAAACATGGATTGAATAACTCGCAAACCTTGTTTGTCGGTTATACAAAATCGTCAGGATGTTGTAAACATCCTCCAAAAGGTTTCCTTTTCAGGAAAGCGATTTTGATTTATAACTGACATATTTCATAAATGAAATATATAGTTATTTTCAAACATCTTCAAAATGGATTTACCATGGCAACAGGTAAAAGGTTGAACCGTTATTAACATAGTGTTGATAACGATACCTTTCCGTCAAAAGTCTAGCTTTGCACGTTGGTATGTTGCCTTCCATGTATGTCTTCCTTGAAGACATTTATAGTACCAATAGGCACAACGCCTTGTGGTACAACAACTAGTATTCAAACATAGTTGTTATACATGGATCCATTTCGGACTCATGGCACTTTGCCATAACAGGGAGTCGATACCTCGTATCACTTCCTCTAAACGTAGTCGGATGGTACACCCCATAAGATTGACATCATTATGAGGTGAGATCAGAAACCCATACCCTAGGTTGTTTTCTGACTCTATCCGATCTACTATTCTTGTGTATTGAAGATTAATGGTATAGATTCATCCAAGATGAACTATTTGTGTTCCATTAAGGACTTCGTGCCTTGAAACAGTGTTACTCCGATTTTCATCGAGTATCACTATCCTCCCACTGACCAATGCATATCTGTATTTTTCCCTTCAGGAAAACCGCATGGTGAGCAACAATTACATTGTTCTCATGTGGGATTTTACAAGACTATATTAAGGTTTCCCTCAGGATAACCTATATGGCACTTATCCAAAATTTGGGTCCTTAGTTTGGTATCATCCAAACGCTATGCCCTGGCATAACCCAAATATCAGATGAGAAACCTCGTTCTTCCATTTTCATATTCCTGTATGATATCTGTCAAACAAATTTATATGGAACCTTTATTCTAAATACGTTTGCCACTGTTAATACATATCCTGTTAGAAGGAAATAGTGCTCAGAGACGACTCGTGATAAAACCTATCTTGTCCTCATCTGAAAGAATACCGTACTCCTTTCATGTACGTATGAAACTTATGTTGGATAATATGACCCATAGCGTCACTATTTGCACAGATCATTGTGTTGCTGTAGCAAATTAACTATGTAACAAGGAAATTGCACTCTCGTCATTTGTGATTAGATCACCATAGATATATAAATGAAGAGAGGTCCCTCTTGATTAGTTCCTGGATTGAGATGATATGAGACAGTATCAGTCCACGAAGGATTAATCATTAAATATCCCTAGCCGTAGTATTATCGAGACTGGACATCGATAATGCGGAATAGGCTAGTATTGCACTTGTGCGCGTTGTGAGGGCACAACGGCATAGTTCTCATATATATAAGTATTGGATACTTGTGCAAGTGCGATAGGAGGTCGTGTTTCACCGATGGTACGGGAAACAGCTTCGCTCTGGATAGACCCTTCGGAATCCCATTGGTATTATGACTAGGTGTCTATGGGAGGCCGAAATCAAGGTAGGTGTGTATAGTCTTAACCTGAGACTTACATCGCTAATACTTACGACAATCGGTAAACTTTGGTTTTGGTGGTGGGGGATCTTAACTGGTTCTGTGTTCACCTCTTCTGGGTTTATCAGGAATCGTAGTGTATTGGATGTGATGTCAAGACGGAAGTGTCACTCCAGTCATAATGGAGATGATGTCACGCAGGATACGGTATTAGTGCTCTTAAGTGATGCGCATCCAATCGTGATATTATGACCAGGTCATGAATATCCGATTATAGAGACTAGTTACCAGACATCCGATATGTGTTTCGGACGGGGCAGACACTTATCCAGCCCCAGCCCTAGCACGTGATTATCCGATACTGGGCCGATATGCACAATACAATTAGTATACTACGCTTGATACAGATCTTGATATTCTTTGATGAATATGTCCGGAGAACTTGGGAAGACTTGGTGCTTTGCTAGGAGTCGACCTTGTCTCGTAAATCGGTAGAACGTAGTACTTGGTACGTACGTGATTCGGATACTCCGACGACCGTATTTACTGCCAGATTATCCGGGGATCTCATGGGTCGCTTCCCGATAATCCACCGATGACGCACAACTCGCACTCTTGAATAATCTGGGATTATATAGAAGAGAGAGAAAATAATCTAGGATTAATTACGGAGATATTTTATCCAGGATAAAATGTCGTCTAGAGAGAGATAACGATTATTTGGAATTAATCGGTTGAATTAATATATTCGATATATTAAACGAAATTAGATTTCGACGCGGAATTAAAATTAGATTTTAATTCGGGCAAACGAGTTAATTTAGAATTAATTCGTTAGCGACGTAAATAATAATTTCGCTAACCGCAATTTATTCGATTTGAATTAACGTCGCGACGTAAGCTCGTATTTCGGAAATATCGAACCCGAACGCGTGAGTGCACGTGGGCCCACTTTCATTGGAAACGTGTGGGGCCCACATGACACATGTCACTTTAGCATTATTTTATTCTAATGCATTGCATGGTGATAGTGTACAAGCACTCAATGGTATTGCATGGAATTTGAGTGTTTGACACTCTAAGCCTTGCATGTTTGTGTCATAAGTTTTATTATTAATTTAATAAATATTATGGCATAAATATAAATTGATTTTTGGTAAATCATTTAACTTACAACAATTCATCTCTCAATTTCTCTCTCTCTCTCACGCCCAAAACAGGAAATTTGGACTGGTTTTGGAAGCCAAACCGTGAGCAAGGGAAGCCAAGAGTGGGTTTTCATGGTGAAAACCGCAAGTGCTAGCACACTACAAGTCTTGCGAAGGTGTTAGGGAGGTCCCCCATGAGACGGGATCCATCCGACGAAGCTAGGAGCTCCGTTTCTTCACTCAAATTTCTGTTTTGCAGGGCAGTGACTGCTGCAGTTTGCGTGACTGGCAGTGCATTTTGGACTTCATTCGTCTCCAAATCGACTCAACCGATCAATGTGAGTATTCCGCTACCTCCGTTGATGTGTTCACGCATTTTTTCATACTTGTTTGATCTTGGGACCTTAGAATAAACCAACAATGGCATCAAGAGCTAATGTTGCAAGCATGAAAATGTAGGGCTTAAAATTTGGGTAAATGTTTGTTGAGCATGATTTGAATAAATTGTTTGTTTGAGTATGCTTATAACATGTTTAAATTCATTTGGTTGGACTAATTTGATGAAAAATGATTTGGAATTATTTTCCCCAAATTAACCCCTTGCCGAATGTGTGTAGGATTTTGGGATCTTGGATTTTTTCATTTTAATTCATTGGATGAGTTGAATGGCGAGTAGGATGCGTTAATTTAAGATGAATTGGATTTAATTTTAAATTGAAAAAAAACCCTAAATTCTATATGTTGGCCGAATGTGATTGCCCTAATGTCTTGGTGTTTTTGGTTTTGTGACATTGGATGTGTATAAAATCAAATTGGATGGTGATTTAATGTCGATTGTAGGTTCGATTGGATCGAAACCAAATCGGACACAAAATCTCCTTCCTTGCCCGAGACTTAAAAGCATGTAAATGGGTTTGATTTTTCATTATGTGTGTTTGACATGTGATAATGAATTGAGTATGATTAATTGGACTAATTTAGTGTTTCGGAAATGTTGATTTAGTTGATTAATCATGTAATGCACTTTAGGTAATTAAATTGCGTAATTGGATTAGTGTATTTAATTATTTAGGCTTAAATTGGATTTGGGCTTGAATTGTTGTAATTGGGGCCTTTTGGGCTTGATTTATCAAGTTTGGTTTAGGCCAAGTGGATTGGATCCAATTGGGCCCAAAACCTTAACCATAAAGCCCAATTGCGACTAATGAACCTTTAATGTTTAATTGGGCCTAATGGGCCAAATTGATTTTCTAGGCATTTTGGGTGATTCCACTATTGGGCTTGGTTGCCGAAGCCCATGCCTTAAGAAATTAATTGAAGCCCATTGGACTTAAATTGAATTGACGTTGGACGTTAATCGGACTTTGAGTCCCGACGCGATTGAATTTGGAATTTAAATCGTAAAAGGTTTATTAAATAAAAGTGTAATATTTAATTTGGAATTGAATAGTGAATTAGTATTAAATACATGTTAAATTAGATTTAATGATGTAGTTTAATTTAATTCATGAATTCGTACTTTAAGTACTTATTCGCAAAAACGAGTTTGACTCGAACAAAATCAAATCGTTGTTTGAACATTGGATGATCACTTAATTATCAGATTAATAATTTGATTAGATTGATTGATAGCATGCTTATGTGTGTGAATACGTGGTTGTGTTGAATGAATAATGTATATCGGATGATATTAGTCGGGTGGGCAATTTTAGAAATTGTTGTAATAAATTCGATTTATTAAATTGGACCTGCGTGTCCAGCCTTATCACCTTCTTTCTCTTTGTATTCTCTTCTCACCTATTCCCCTCTATGTATATGAGGTTTCTTAGAAGGTAGTGTGTAAGGTAGAAGTAGTACAAGTGCTAGCTTGAGTGAGAAAGGGAGAGATTTGATCTAGGATCAATGTGTAAGTATCCATCCGCATATCATTATTATTTTATTTCATACTCGCTTTATTATGTATTTAGAATGCATGTTTAAGGGTGTATGATGATGAGACTTAACAAAGATAATTAAATTGGTAGCCAATTTGCACGCGAAAATCCCTCAATCTATATTAAGCAAATATCCTTCCATTGAATGATTCTTGTTCAAGATCCGAAGTTGGCATTGGTTGTTTTTGACCAAAGTCAAGACCTTTGTCAATCAAGGATGTACTTGAATCATGAGAGTTTTGTTGCATATCGGTGTCTTGTCCAAATCGTGATTTTTATTGGCCAAAGTCAAGATCACTTTTGTCCAATGACATTGATTTAAAACTTTCCTCGTCAATGGGTCCCGCTTAACTGGAATCATTAGGTTTGTTTTTGCCAAAGCCAAGGCCTAGATGATTCGGAGGATATGGTTAGGAAAATGTATTGGATACATTGACATTATACATATGTTTCGGACTTGGATGTCCACCTAACCGGATCTAGGAATTGGATGAGATCCAATTGATCTGTGAGATCTACCTAGTTAAATAGCATACAGCTTTTTATTGGCCAAAGTCAGGGTGTGTGTTATTTAATAGGATCCTAGCCCACTAGGAAACACGGTTTCCCGAGTACTCCACAGAGGGTTAGAGGCTCGACGAAAAATAGTGGGAGGCAAGTATTGAATTTGCAACATTCGTTCAATACTCGCTAAACACGCTCATTTATATTTACTCGTCATATTAATTAAAAGTATTAGTGGACTAATATTTATGGTTTTAAAAAAAATATATATAGTTGGACTATATACAAACTTATTCAAATTATAGTTGATTTTATAATTGGATTATAGTAATCAATATAATTGAATTAAATGATAGTTGATTTTATAATTGGATTATAGTAATCAATATTAAAATTATAGTTGATTAAATAATTGGATTATTGTAATCATTATAATAAATAGTACCTTATTAAATTGATTAAATAGTTGGACTATTGAAATCAAGAAAGAATTGAAAAGTTGAATATTTAAAATATATAATCCTTGGATTAAATGTTTTAAATGATTTAATTTTCAATTGGGAATTAATAATAGGTTAATTTATTTGATAAAATAACTTATTATGACTAAGCCCATAATTAAGCAAATAGTAGAGCATAAAGTCTTTGGAAGATTTATGTGATGATGACTTTAGTGCTTAATTAATATACTTATAATAAATCTATCTTTAGATTTAAAAGTATTAAAATTGCAATTAATAATTCTTGGAGAATTAATTGACTATTCTAGTGGAGAAAAGTCAAAGTTTGCAATTGGGCATGTAGCACAAGGTGCACATCATTTCGATATTCTAAAAAACCCAATTGGTTTGTGAAATATTGAAAAGGATAATTGACATATCCCAAAGTGACTACCATTTGGATATGGAAGACACGAAGGAAGGAATTAAAGAAAGGCGAGGCTCTAACTTTAAAATATTGTCAAAGTTATGTTCACTACTAGTATTAAAATTGGATTTTAAATACTTAGTGTGGTACATAAAATATATGTATTGACGTTCAGAATCCGCTGTGAGCTGGATACTGGCTTCAAGCCGAGATTTCTCTGCGAATTGGAAACGGGACGAAAGTCGCTGTTTCGACCGTAGATACCTAAGTTTAGGAACTCCCTTTGGGTATGTACTTAAATTAGGAAATGTTATAATGTAACTAGTTTAACTAGAGACATTATCTCTATATCAGTGTTTAATCCATTGCGGATAAAACCTTTATATTCTAGAACACTAAAGTGTTTCAATATATAAAGATGATACTGAGATAAATACATTGGATGTAAATAACAGAATTTATATTTTGAATATAAATAAAATCTCAAACATATAAAATGACAAATAAATAGCTCAAATTGATTTGATCAATGGAGACTTATTTGTGGCATTGTTGTCTGGGACACAATTAAACAAGACTCGTATATCCACACTTTTGAAGAGTGGGTACTAGGACTGATTTGACTATTCAAATAAGGTCTACGAATCTAGTTTATTAAGAATCGTATATACTTTTAAAGAGTGTGTACTAGGACTGATTTGACTATTCAAATAAGGTTACGAATCTAGTTTATTAGGTAACTACCTAAAATACTATTTACTTGGTAATAGTAAAAGGGCCACCGATCTGTTAGCCCTATTCATGGTGAAGTAAGTGGGGCCCATATCTAGCTAGGCTAGATGTAACATGAATATTTCGTGACCTTAACGGATTTGACATCACGTTATGGTTATGTGTTTCTTTGAAGAACACAGATCGGAAACTTTTAAGTTTCGACACGAAAGTAAGTAGAAAACAGATCGGCTATAGTATTATCCGCCACGGTAAAACCGTAATGGAAAATACTTAAGCAGTAAGTTTCATACGTATATGAAAGAGTACGGTATTCTTTCAGATAAGGACATGATAAGGTTTATCACGAGTCGCTCTGAGCTACTATTTCCTTCTACAGGATATGTATAACAGTGCAAAACTTATTTAGAATAAGGTTCCATATAAATCTGTTTGACAGATATCATATAGGATATGAACAGGGAAGAAACGAGGTTTCTCATTCCTGATAATTTGGGTATGCCAGGCATAGCGTTTGGATGATACCAAACTAAGGACCAAATTGGATAAGTGCCAATATAGGTTATCCTAAGGGAAACCTTAAAGTATAGTACTTATAAATCCCACATGAGAACAATGTGATTGTTGCTCACCATGCGGTTTTCCTGAGAGGAATACCGATATGCAGTGGTCAGTGGGAGGATAGTGATACTCGATGAAAATCGGAGAGTATACTGTTCAAGGCACGAAGTCCTTAATGGAACACAAATAGTTCATCAATGATGAAATCTATACCATTAATCTTCAAATACACAAGAAAATAGTAGATCGGATAGAGTCAGAAAACAACCTAGGGTATGGGTTTCTGATCTCAACCTCATAAAGATGTCAATCTTATGGAGTGTACCATCCGACTAGTTTATGAGGAAGTGATACGAGGTATCGACTCCCTGTTATGGCAAAGTGCCATGAGTCCGAAATGGATTCCATGTATAACAACTATGTTGGATACTAGTTGTTGTACCACAAGGCGTTGTGCCTATGGTACATTAAACGTCTTCAAGGAAGACATACATGGAAGGCAAACATACCAACGTGCAAACCTAAGGTTTTGACGGAAAGGTATCGTTATCAACATTGTGTTAATAACGGTTCAACCTTTTACCTGTTGCCATGGTAAATCCATTTTGAAGATGCTTGTTGATAACTGTATATTTCATTTATGAAATATGTCAGTTACAAATCAAAATCGCTTTCCTTGAAAGGGAAACCTTTTGGAGGATGTTTACAACATCCTGACGATTTGTATAACCGACAAACCAGGTTTGCGGGTTATTCGATCCATGTTTGGATTGATGCAAGCATAAGGTTCTTGGAACTGTCGTTTTGAAATAATCATAATGGTTTATGATTTGACTCAAAACGAAATAATTCTTGTGTATATAAGGAGGTTAGTGGGGAGAGCGCACTGACAGTAAAATTCCCATAAAGCTATGTGAAAGCTTGGCTTTCAATAGAAATTCTCCGTAGATAGAATCTGGGAGAGTAACAACCTTTATTCAGAGGAATAAAGATCTACTGGGATAGATTTGGAGTTGTTAACACTCTCTGGAATTGTACATTTAAAATGTACTTGTATTGGTGTCTCATACGCTTCAAGCGTATATGGAGTCACAATCAGGTCAATCCAAGTGACAGTCACTGGATTGAAGTTAAGAACATCTGTTAGTATCAGAGAACTAAAGATGCTATCTTAAACTATGGAGAAGGAGAACTTGAAGTGACTGGGATCACTGCTGCAAGTTTCCAAACAGTTAAATACTGTGGTACTATAAAGTTTGAATAACGGGACAGTGAGCTGGAAATCTTCCAAGCAAGATAACTGTTGCCGAATAAACAACAAATGCGGATTATTGCTGCAGCTGAGGCAGCAAATAGAAGCCATTTGGTCGAAAGTAAATCTAATTAGATTAGATATAGTTCTGTTAGCAGCTGAGCTAGGCGTCAGCACAGGCTAAGGAATTAAAGGTCTCATCGACGATCCAGATATATACTTCTATATCATCTGATTCGTTCGGATCATACATCGTGGCGATGTGATGATCGTATAAATCGCGTCAAACGATAATCGACAAATCCGCTGACGAAAACCTTTCCTCAGCAATTTGAGCGAACCTTACATAGTTCGGGTGTATGACACTCGAGTGACTGGCTATGTGCCAAGTGGGAGATTGTTGGATAATATGACCCATAGCGTCACTATTTGCACAGATCATTGTGTTGCTGTAGCAAATTAACTATGTAATAGGAAATTGCACTCTCGTCATTTGTGATTAGATCACCATAGATATATAAATGAAGAGAGGTCCCTATGATTAGTTCCTGGATTGAGATGATATGAGACAGTATCAGTCCACGAAGGATTAATCATTAATATCCCTAGCCGTAGTATTATCGAGACTGGACATCGATAATGCGGAATAGGCTAGTATTGCACTTGTGCGCGTGTGAGGGCACAACGACATAGTTCTCATATATATAAGTATTGGATACTTGTGCAAGTGCGATAGGAGGTCGTGTTTCACCGATGGTACGGGAAACAGCTTCGCTCTGGATAGACCCTTCGGAATCCCATTGGTATTATGACTAGGTGTCTATGGGAGGCGAAATCAAGGTAGGTGTGTATAGTCTTAACCTGAGACTTACATCGCTAATACTTACGACAATCGGTAAACTTTGGTTTTGGTGGTGGGGGATCTTAACTGGTTCTGTGTTCACCTCTTCTGGTTTTATCAGGAATCGTAGTGTATTGGATGTGATGTCAAGACGGAAGTGTCACTCCAGTCATAATGGAGATGATGTCACGCATGATACGGTATTAGTGCTCTAAGTGATGCGCATCCAATCGTGATATTATGACCAGGTCATGAATATCCGATTATAGAGACTAGTTACCAGACATCCGATATGTGTTTCGGACGGGGCAGACACTTATCCAGCCCCAGCCCTAGCACGTGATTATCCGATACTGGGCCGATATGCACAATACAATTATACTACGCTTGATACAGATCTTTGATATTCTTTGATGAATATGTCCGGAGAACTGGGAAGACTTGGTGCTTTGCTAGGAGTCGACCTTGTCTCGTAAATCGGTAGAACGTAGTACTTGGTACGTACGTGATTCGGATACTCCGACGACCGTATTTACTGCCAGATTATCCGGGGATCTCATGGGTCGCTTCCCGATAATCCACCGATGACGCACAACTCGCACTCTTGATAATCTGGGATTATATAGAAGAGAGAAGAAATTAATCTAGGATTAATTACGGAGATATCTTATCCAGGATAAAATATCGTCTAGAGAGAGATAACGATTAATTTGGAATTAATCGGTAAATTAATATATTCGATATATTAAACGAAATTAGATTTCGACGCGGAATTAAAATTAGATTTTAATTCGGGCAAACGAGTTAATTTTGAATTAATTCGTTAGCGACGTAAATAATAATTTCGCTAACCGCAATTATTCGATTTGATTAACGTCGCGACGTAAGCTCGGTATTTCGGAAATATCGAACCCGAACGCGTGAGTGCACGTGGGCCCACTTTCATTTGGAAACGTGTGGGGCCCACATGACACATGTCACTTTATGCATTATTTTATTCTAATGCATTGCATGGTGAAGTGTACAATACACTCAATGGTCTTGCATGGAGTTTGAGTGTTTGACACTCTAAGCCATTGTATGTTTGTGTCAAAGTTATTATTTATTTATACCATTATGGCATAAATATAAATTGATTTTTGGTAAATCATTTTTTAACTTAACACAATTCATTCTCTCATTTCTTCTTCTCTCTCACGCCCAAACAGAAAATTGGACTGGTTTTGGAAGCCAAAAACCGTGAGCAAGGGAAGCCAAGAGTGGGTTTTCATGGTGAAAACCGCAAGTGCTAGCACACTACGAGTCTTGCGAAGGTGGTGGTAGGGAGGTCCCTCATGAGACGGGATCCATCCGACGAAGCTAGGAGCTCCGTTTCTTCACTTAAATTTCTGTTCTGCAGGGCAGTGAACTGCAGCAGTTTTGGCGTTGCAATGGCAGTGGCATTTTGGACTTCATTCGTCTCCAAATCGACTCAACCGATCAATGTGAGTATTCCGCTACCTCCGTGATGTGTTCACGCAGTTTCATGACTTGTTTGATCTTGGGACCTTAGAATAAACCAACAACTACTGCTTAAGTATTTTCATTACGGTTTTACGTGGCGGCATAATACTATAGCCGATCTGTTTTTCACTTCGTGTCGAAACTATAAAAGTTTCCAATCTGTGTTCTTCAAAGAAACACATAACCATAACAGTGATGTCACATCCGTTAAGGTCACGAAATATTCATGTTAACATCTAGCCTAGCTAGATATGGGCCACTTACTTCACCATGAATAGGGCTAACAGATCGGTGGCCCTTTTATTACCAAGTAAATAGTATTTAGGTAACTACTAATAAACTAGATTCGCAGACCTTATTTGAATAGTCAAAATCCTAGTACCCACTCTTAAAAAAAATGTGGATATACGAGTCTTCTTTAATTGTGTCCTAGACAACAATGCCACAAATAAGTCTCTATTGATCAAATCAATTTGAGCTATTTTTTGTCTTTTATATGTTTGAGATTTTATTTATATTCAAATATATATAAATTATCTTAATGTATTTATCTCAGTATCATCTTATTAATGAAACACTTAGTGTTCTAGATATAAAGGTTTTATCCGCAATGGAATTAAACATGATATAGAGATAATGTCTCTAGTAAACTAGTTACATTTTATAACATTTCCTAATTTAAGTACATACCCAAAGGGTAGTTCCTAAACTTAGGTATCTACGGTCGAAACAGCGACTTTCGTCCCGTTTCCGATTCGCAGAGAAATCTCGGCTTGAAGGCAGTATCCAGCTCACAGCGGATTCTGAACGTCAATACATATATTTTATGTACCACACTAAGTATTTAAAATCTAATTTTAAACTAGTTGTGAACATAACTTTGACAAATATTTTTAAAGTTAGAGCCTCGCCCTTTCTTTAATTCCTTCGTGTCTTCCATATCCAAATGGTAGTCACTTTGGGATATGTCAATTATCCTTTTCAATATTTCACAACCCTTTGCCCAAGCCTTGGGTTTCGGAATATCGAAACGATGTGCACCTTGTGCTACATGCCCAATTGCAAACTTGACTTTTCTCCACTAGAATAGTCAATTAATTCTCCAAGAATTATTAATTGCAATTTTAATACTTTTAAATCTAAAGATAGATTTATTGTAAGTATATTAATTAAGCACTAAAGTCATCATCACATAAATCTTCCAAAGACTTTATGCTCTACTATTTGCTTAATTATGGGCTTAGTATAATAAGTTATTTTATAATAAAATTAACCTATTATTGATTCCCAATTGAAAATTAAATCATTTTAAAACATTTAATCCAAGGATTATATATTTTAAATATTCAACATTTTCAATTCTTTACTTGATTTTAATAGTCCAACTATTTAATCAATTTTAAAGGTACTATTATTAATGATTACAATAATCTAATTATTTAATCAACTATAATCTTAATATTGATTACTATAATCCAATTATAAAATCAACTATCATTTTAATTCAATTATATTGATTACTATAATCCAATTATAAAATCAACTATAATTTGAATAAGTTTGTATATAGTCCAACTATATATATTTAAACAACATAAATTTAAAATATTAGTCCAACTAATACTTTTAATTAATATGACGAGTAAAAATATAGATGAGCGTGTTTTAGCGAGTATTCGAACGAATGTTGCAAATTCAATACTTGCCTCCCACTATTTTTCGTCGAGCCTCTAACCCTCTGTGGAGTACTCGGGAAACCGTGTTTCCTAGTGTGGCTAGGATCCTATTAAATCACACACACCTTGACTTTGGCCAATAAAAGCTGTATGTATGCTATTTAACTAGGTGATCACAGATCAATTGGATCTCATCCAATTCCTAGATCCGGTTAGGTGGACATCCAAGTCCGAAAACATATGTATAATGTCAATGTAATCCATTCATTTTCCTAACCCTATCCTCCGAATCATCTAGGCCTTGGCTTTGCCAAAAACAAACCTAATGATTCCAGTTAAGCGGGACCCATTGACGAGGAAAGTTCGTAATCAATGTCATTGGACAAAAAGTGATCTTGACTTTGGCCAATAAAAATCACGATTTGGACAAGACACCGATATGCAACAAAACTCTCATGATTCAAGTACATCCTTGATTGACAAAGGTCTTTGACTTTGGTCAAACAACCAAACCAATGCCAACTTCGGATCTTGAACAAGAATCATTCAATGGAAGGATATTGCTTAATATAGATTGAGGGATTTTCGCGTGCAAATTGGCTACCAATTTAATTATCTTTGTTAGGTCTCATCATCATACACCCTTAAACATGCATTCTAAATACATAATAAAGCGAGTATGAAATAAAATAATAATGATATGCGGATGGATACTTAACACATTGATCCTAGATCAAATCTCTCCCTTCTCACTCAAGCTAGCACTTGTACTACTTCTACCCGTTACACTACACTTCTAAAGAAACCTCATATATATAGAGGGGAATAGGTGAGAAGAGAATACAAAGAGAAAGAAGGTGATAAGGCTGGACACGCAGGTCCAATTTAATAAATCGAATTTATTACAACAATTTCTAAAAATTGCCCACCCATCTAATATCCATCCGATATACATTATTCATTCAACACAACCACGTATTCACACACATAAGCATGCTATCAATCAATCAATTAATTCAAAATAATTAATCTGATAATTAAGTGATCATCCAATGTTCAACACAACGATTTGATTTTGTTCTAGTCAAACTCGTTTTTGCGAATAAGTACTCAAAGTACGATTTTCATGAATTAAATTAAACTACATAATTAAATCCAATTTAACATGTATTTAATACTAATTCACTATTCAATTCCAAATTAAATATTGCACTTTTATTAATAAAGCTTTACGATTTAAATTCCAAATTCAATCGCGTCGGGACTCAAAGCCCGATTAACGTCCAACGTCAATTCAATTGAAGTCCAATGGCTTTTTAACTAATTTCTTTAGGCATGGGCTTCGGCAACCAAAGCCCAATAGTTGAATCACCCAAAATGCCTTAGAAATCAATTCGGCCCATTAGGCCCAATTAAACATTAAAGGTTCATTAGTCGCATTTGGGCTTTATGGTTAAGGTTTTGGGCCCATTGGATCCAATCCATTTGGCCTAAACCAAATTGATAAATCAAGCCCAAAGGCCCAATTACAACATTCAAGCCCAAATCCAATTTAAGCCTAAATAATTAAATTACACTAATCCAATTACGCAATTTAATTACTAAAGTGCATTACGATGATTAATAACCTAAATTGATATTTTAAAACACCAATTAGTCCAAATAATCATGCTCAATACATTATTATATGTCCACCATACACATTGAAAAATCAAACCCATTACATGCTTTAATGCTCTCGGCCAAGGAAGGTAATTTTGTCCGATTTGAATTCAATCCGATTATTACACAATCGACAACGTATTAACTTCCCGAATGATTTCATACACATTGAATGTCACAAAATCAAAATCACCAGGACATTAGGGCATATACACCAATTCGGCCAAGGTAAGATTTTGGGGATTTTTGTTCAACTCAAAATTCAATCAAATTGACTTCAAATTAACATCATCCTTTATCATTATAACTCATCCAATGAATTAAAATGAAAAATTCCAAGAACTCCAAAACCAACAGACATTCGGCCAAGGTGAATAAATTGGGGGAAAATTATTCCAAATCAATTTTCAACAAATTGGTCCAACCCAAAATGCAATTTTAAACATGTTATAAGCATACTCAAACAATCAATTTATTCAAATCATGCTCACAAACATTTACCCAAATTTAAATCCTACAAATTTCATGCTTGCAACATTAGCTCTTGATGCCATTGTTGGTTTTTTCTAAGGTCCCAAGATCAAATCAAGACATGAAATAATGCGTGAATACATCAACGGAGGTAGCGGAATACTCACATTGATCGGTTGAGTCGATTTGAAGACGAATCAAGCCATTTTCTTCACTGCCTTTCACGCCCACTGGTGGCAGTCCACTGCCCTGCAAAACAGAAATTTGAGTGAAGAAACGGAGCTCCTAGCTTCGTCCGATGGATCCCGGCTCATGGAGGAATCTCCCTACCACCTTCGCAAGACTTGTAAATGTGCTAGCACTTGATTTCTCACCATGAGAAACCACTCTTGGCTTCCCTTTGTTCACGCCATTTCTGGTTCCAAACCAGTGAACATTTCATGCTTTTGGCGTGAGGAGATGAGAGAGTTGAGAGAAAAAAATGTGTTGTTAATTATTTTTGTTACCAAAAATCAATTTATATTTATGCCATAATATTTATTAAATTAATAATAAACTTATGACACAAAACATGCAATGGCTTAGAGTGTCAAACACTCAACCCATGCAAACCATTGAGTGTATTGTACACTATCACCATGCAATGCATTAGAATTAAATAATGCATAAAATGACATGTGTCATGTGGCCCCACACGTTTCCAAATGAAAGTGGGCCCACGTCACTCACGCGTTCGGGTTCGATATTTCCGAAATACCGAACTTACGTCGCGACGTTAATTCAATCGAATTTAAATAAATAATTGCGCCTAGCGAAATTATTATTTACGTCGCTAACGAATTAATTCTAAATTAACTCGTTTGCCCGAATTAAAATCTAATTTTATTTCCGCGTCGAAATCTAATTTCGTTTAATATATCGAATATATTAATTTACCGATTAATTCCAAATTAATCGTTATCTCTCTCTAGACGATATTTTATCCTAAATAAAATATCTCCGTAATTAATCCTAGATTAATTTTCTCTCTCTCTTCTATATAATCCCAGATTATTCAAGAGTGCGAGTTGTGCGTCATCGTTGGATTATCGGGAAGCGACCCATGAGATCCCCGGATAATCTGGCAGTAAATACGGTCGTCGGAGTATCCGAATCACGTATGTACCAAGTACTACGTTCTACCGATTTACGAGACAAGGTCGACTCCAAGCAAAGCACCAAGTCTTCCCAAGTTCTCCGGACATATTCATCAAAGAATATCAAAGATCTGTATCAAGCGTAGTATACGATTGTATTGTGCATATCGGTCCAGTATCGGATAATCACGTGCTAGGGCTGGGGCTGGATAAGTGTCTGCCCCGTCCGAAACACATATCGGATGTCTGGTAACTAGTCTCTATAATCGGATATTCATGACCTGGTCATAATATCACGATTGGATGCGCATCACTTAAGAGCACTAATACCGTATCCTGCGTGACATCATCTCCACTATGACTGGAGTGACACTTCCATCTGACATCACATCCAATACACTACGATTCCTGATAAACCCAGAAGAGGTGAACACAGAAACAGTTAAGATCCCCCACCACCAAAACCAAAGTTTACCGATTGTCGTAAGTATTAGCGATGTAAGTCTCAGGTTAAGACTATACACACCTACCTTGATTTCGGCCTCCCATAGACACCTAGTCATAATACCAATGGGATTCCGAAGGGTCTATCCAGAGCGAAGCTGTTTCCCGTACCATCGGTGAAACACGACCTCCTATCGCACTTGCACAAGTATCCAATACTTATATATATGAGAACTATGCCGTTGTGCCCTCACAACGCGCACAAGTGCAATACTAGCCTATTCCGCATTATCGATGTCCAGTCTCGATAATACTACGCTAGGGATATTTAATGATTAATCCTTCGTGGACTGATACTGTCTCATATCATCTCAATCCAGGAACTAATCATAGGGACCTCTCTTCATTTATATATCTATGGTGATCTAATCACAAATGACGAGAGTGCAATTTCCTTGTTACATAGTTAATTTGCTACAGCAACACATTGATCTGTGCTAATAGTGACGCTATGGGTCATATTATCCAACATGTACGCCAACCAAGTTGGACACTGTTGATGCACCAGAAGGCGTTATGCCTATTGGATGCAGATGGATCTTCAAGAAGAAGACCGACATGGATGGCAACGTGCAAACGTACAAAGCTAGGCTGTAGCAAGGGGTATCGTCAACAATATGGTATTGATTATGACGAAACTTTCTCACCCGTTGCCATGATTAAATCCATTCGGATAATGCTTGCAATAGCTGCATATTTCGATTACGAGATATGGCAGATGGACGTTTTAAAACTGCTTTCCTTAACGGAAACCTTTTGGAGGATGTTTATATGCAATAGCCTGACGGTTTTATCGTACCTAGACTTGCAAACAAGGTTTGTAAGTTAAATCGATCCATTATGGATTGAAGCAAGCATCACGGTCATGGAACAGCGTTTTGATGAGATCATAAAAGAATATGATTTCGTACAAAACGATGATGACCCTTGTGTATACAAGAAGGTTAGTGGGAGAGCACTGACTTTTATTGTCCTTTATGTCGACGACGTATTGCTTATAGGCAATGACATTCCCATGCTAACGTCGGTAAAAGCTTGGCTTTCATTGAAATTCTCCATGAAAGATCTGGGAGAAGCAGCCTTTATTCTAGGAATAAAGATCTACCGGGATAGATCTAGAAAGCTGCTTGGACTCTCCCAGAGTACATATATTGACAAAGTGTTGAAGCGATTCAACATGGATCAATCCAAGAAGGGATTGATGTCAATGTCACGTGGTATTCTCCTGTCTAAGGACATATGTCCTAAGACTATAGAAGAGAGAGATAACATGAGTCGGATACCGTTCGCCTCGGCAGTCGGATCGATCATGTATGCCATGATATGTACGCGACCTGATGTGGCATATGCTTTGAGCATGTGCAGTCGCTATCAGGCCGATCCAGGTGAAGGTCACTGGATGGCAGTTAAGAATATCCTTAAATATCTTAGACGAACTAAGGATGCTTTCTTAATTTATGGAGGTGGAGAACTTGAGGTGTCTGGGTACACCGATGCAAGTTTTCAAACCGACAAGGACGACTTCAAGTCGCAATCTGGTACATTTTTTGTTTGAATAACGGAACAGTGAGCTGGAAATCTTCCAAGCAAGATACTGTTGCCGATTCAACAACAGAAGCGAGAGTATATTGCTGCATCAGAAGCAGCAAAGGAGGCAGTTTGGATCCGAAAATTCCTAATCGGATTAGGAGTAGTTCCGTTAGCAGCTGAGCCCGTACCGTTGTATTGTGACAATAACGGGGCTATAGCACAAGCTAAGGAACCAAGGTCTCATCAACGATCCAAGCATGTTCTTCGGCGTTACCATCTGATTCGGGAGATTATACATCGTGGCGATGTAAAGGTCGAGAAGGTCGCATCAGATGACAACATTGCAGATCCACTGACGAAGGCTGTTCTTCAGCAAGTGTTTGAACGACATATACATAGTTCAGGTATTAGATGCTTGAGAGACTGGCTATAGGCCAAGTGGGAGATTGTTAGACATTATGACCCATAGCGTCACTGTTTTGTAAATGATATTGTATTATTGTACAAACTTAACTATGTGATCATGAAATTGCCTTTTGCCGTTTTGTAAATTATTTACTTTGATATATTGATGGCAAAAGTCCATATGATTAGTTCCGTATTGAGATGATATGAGACAGTATCAATCCATAAAGGTCTAATCATTAAATATCCCTAGTCGGAGTATTATCGAGATCGGACATCGATAATGCGGAATAGACTAGTATTGCACTTGTGCGAGTTGTGATGGCATAACGGCATAGTCTCTCATATTTAAGTATTGGATACTTATGCAAGTGCGATAGGAGGTTGTGTTTTACCGATGGTACGGAAAACACTTCGCTATGGACAGACCCCGCGGAATTCCCATTGGTAGTATGTCTGCGTGTCTATGGGAGGCCGCATCAGGGTAGGTGTATATGGTCTTAACCTGAGACTTGCATCGCTAGTACTTGCGACAATCGGTAAACTTTGGTTGTGGTGGTTCGGGGCTTTAACGGTTCTGTGTACACCTCTTCTGGGTTTATCAAGAATCGTAGTGTACTGGATGTGATGTCAAGATAGAAGTATCACTTCAGACATATGGAGACGATGATCACGCAGGATACAGAACTAGTACTCTATAAAAGGTTGCAACCGTCGGGACAATATGACCAGGTCAGGATTGTCCGATTTAAAGAGACTAGTTGTTTGATATCCGATATATGTTTCGTACGGGGCAGACACATTTCCAGCCCCAGGCCTAACATGTGATCGTCTGATACTGGATCGATGTATGCTATACTACGGTATACTACGCTTGGTAAAGATCTAATATCCAGTAAGAATATTTCTGGAGAATTGGGTAGGCATGGCGCTTTGCTAGAAGCCAACCTTGTCTTGTAAATCGGTAAAAATGTAGTACGAGGTACGTACGTGTTTGGATTATCCAACGACCGTATTTACTGCCAACTTATCCGGAGATCTCTTGGGTCGCTTCCTGAAGATTCACCTATGATGTTTGATTCAAACTTTATTAATCTTGGAATAATTACGGAGAAACTTTATCTTGGATAAAATGCCTTATTAGGAGAGAGAGAGAGAGATCGATTAATTTGGAATTAATCGATAAAATAATATATTCGATATATTATTAAACGAAATTAGATTTCGACGCGGAATTAAAATCGGATTTTAATTCGGGCAAACGAATTAATTTGGAATTAATTCGTTAGCGATCTGAATAATAATTCCGCTAGGCGTAATTATTTAATTCTCGTCGCGACGGAAATTCGTTAATTCGGAATTAGCGAATTTGGGCCTGAAAGTGTTTGCGGACACATTCGTATTTTAAAACGGGTGGAATCCGCAAATCACATCGCGATATCTCATTACTTGACACGAATAGATGATGGATGTATCTAGTCACCTTTATGGGATGATACATTGTCTATATTCTCAATGTGAGATAATGATGGCATATGATGAATTTTCCTTTGGAGGGAAAACCTTTCACGGTTTTTGAAGGGTTTTTTTTAATAAAAAATTCATTTTGGTATTTGATATCTTATCATTGCTTTTCATTTGGCAACTCACGGTTTGGGAACAAAAGAAAGAGAACCAAAATTGAAAAGTCTAACACTCTTCTTCCTCTCCTTTGCTCACGCCGTGAGCTTCAAACCAAAGGCAGCAGAAAAATCATTTTCATTTCTCCATTTTGCTAGCACATTGAAGGATCAAAAGAGGTGATAGGGAAACAACCTTGGAGCTTGGAACACTTGAAGACTTGAAGCTTCTCTTCCTCTTCATCTTGGCCGAAACTTCCACCTTGAAGACTCAAGGATTGTCTTCACCATTTTCGTCACAAAGCTTAGTAAGTATGATTCCGCCATGTTTCTAGCTTTGCATGTATGTTATTTGTATTTCTATGGCTTAATCTTTCTTTGGGACTAATTATAGAAACCAACATTCCTTGAAGACTTATATAGTACCAATAGGCATATTGCCTAGCGGTACAACAACTAGTGTCCAAACATAGTTGTTATACATGGAATCCATTTCGGACTCATGGCACTTTGCCATAATAGGGAGTCGATACCTTGTATCACTTCCTCATACGTAGTCATTCGTTATCCTCAATAAGATTGACATCTTTAGGAGGTGAGATCAAACTCATACCCCAGGTTGTTTTCGACTCTCTCTGACCTACGTTGTTCTTGTGTTATTCGAAGATTATTGGTATAGCTGCATCCTTGATGAACTGTTTGTGTTCCACTAAGGACTTGGGCCTTGACAGTATAACTCCGATTTTTCATCGAGTTTTTACTATCCTCCCACTTACCACTGCATATCGGTATTCCTCTTAGGAAAACCGCATGGTGAGCAACAATTACATTGTTCTCTAGTGAGTTGTATAAGTACTATACTTTGGTTTCCTTAGGATAACCAATTACATTAGGCACTTATCCAATTTGGGTTCCAGTTTGGTATCATCCAAACGTATGCCTAGTATTCCCAAATCATCAGGAGTGAGAAAGCCCAGTTTCTTTCCTGTTCATATCTAATATGAAATCTGTCAAACAGATTTTTATGGAACCTTATTCAAAATAAGTATGCACTGTTAATGCTTATCCATTTTGAAGGAAAATGGTAGCTCAGAGTGACTCATGATTAACCTTATCATGTCCAACAAAATTCGATTTCTCCGTTCGGACACACCGTCAAATGACATGTTCCGGGAGGAGTCCTCATTGAAAGAATACTACTCTTTCAAGTATATGAAAAACTTATTGCTTAAGTATTTTCATCATGGTCAAACCGTGATGTTTTAATACTTTAGCCGATTTGTTCGTCTATTTCGTGTTGAAACTCTAAAAGTTTCCGATTTGTGTTCTTCAAAAGAAACACAACCATAACGAGATGCCACATCCATAAAGGTCACGAAATATTCATATCCACCTTTAGCCTAGCTAGACATGGGCCCACACTTACATCACTATGAACAAGGGCTAATAGATCGGTGGCACTTATACTTTTACCAAGTAAAGGTGTTTTTAGGCATTTTGCCCAATAAACTAGATTCGTAGACTTCATTGAATGGAATCAAATCCGTCCTAGTATCCACTCTCAAAAGTGTAGATATACGAGTCCTGTTTGATTGTGTCCCAGACACAACACTGCCACAAATAAGTCTCATCTGATCAAATCAGTTTGAGCTATTTGTTTGTCATGTTATATGTTTGAGATTTATTTATATTCAAAATATAAATACTGTTATTCACACATCTAATGTGTTTATCTCAATATCATCTTTATAAAATAAAACACTTTAGTGTTCTAGAATATAAAGGTATACTCGCAATGAGTTGTACTCGATATAGAGATAATATCTCTAGTCAACTAGTTTACATTACAACAGTTTCCTAATTTAAGTACACACCCGAAGGGTAGTTTCCTAAACTTAGGTATCCATGGTAAAAAAGCGACTTTCGTCCCGTTTCCGATTCGCAATTAATTCTCAATTGAAGTCAGTATCCTGCTCATAGCAGATTCTGCACATCAATGCATATTTATGTATCCACACTTAGTATTTAAAATCCAATTTTAATACTAGTAGTGAACATATTTATGACAAACATATTTGAAGTCAGAGCCTTGTTCGTCTTCAATTCCTTCATGTCTGCTTTGTCCATACGGCAGTCACGCTTCAGTGATCCCATTTGCAACAGTTTAAGCAGACATATTTGGATATGTCATTTTCCTTCTAGAACACAATAATGATTTTGCCTTTGCCCTTTTCTATATCCCAGAAGCCTTTGGCCAAGCCTTGGGTTTCTAGAATATCGAAGTCAGGTGCGCCTTGCACTACTTGCCTTATTGCAAACTTTGGCTTTATCTCCTTGTGAATAGCCATTAACTCTCCAAGAGTTATTAATTACAATTTAATACTTCTAAGATCTAAGAATAGATTTATGAAGATCCTTCAATTTCTTCATCATACTTTAAGGATCTAATCCTTAGTTCTGATTAGGAAATTAAGGAGTCTTTATGGCAAGCATAATGGATTAAACATTAAAGTATCATCACATGAATCTTCCAAAGATCATGCTATACTATTTGCTCAACTCCGGGCTTAGGCCTAAGATGTTATTTTATCAAATAAAGTAACTTCTTAGTTTCAGGACTATCCTGAAATTTATTCCCAATTTGAAAATTAAAGTCGTCTAAAAACATTTTCCTTAGGATAATGTTTTAAACACTAATCTTTCAATTTAATCTTGATTCTAATAGTCCAACTATTTAATCAACGATTTCAGGTACAATCTAATGTAATGATTACTATAGTCTAACTATATAACTTATTACATTTTATTGTTAAAATCAAATAATATTTATTACTATAGTCCAATTATATAATCACTATAATGATCGGTAAAATTCAAATATATTGATTACTATAATCCAATTATAATCAACTATAAATGAAGGTTTTTGAATACAGTCCAACTGTTTAATTAAAACAACAATAAATATTAGTCCAACTAATATATATTTATATTTGACGAATGATATTTGATTGAGCGCGTATGGCAAGTATTAAACGAATATTGCAAATTTAATTCTCGCCTCCCACTATTTTTCGGCGAGCCTCTACCCCTCTGTGGAGTACTCGGGAAACCTAGTTTCCTAGTGGGCTAGGATCTCGTTAAATAACACACAATCTTGACTTGGCCAACAAATTGTATGATACTTAACTAGGTAGATCTCTAAGATCAATTGGATCTCATCCAATTCCTAGATCCAGTAGGTGGACATCCAAGTCCGAAACATATATCTTATATGCCAATATATCAAATATATTACTTAACCTTTTTCCTCTGAATCAACTAAGCCTTGGCTTTGGCACAACAAACTTAATGATCCCAGTTAAGCGGAACCCATTGACATGGAAAGCTTCGTAATCAATGTCGATGATGTGATCTTGACTTTGGCCAACAAATCACGACTTGGACAAGACACCGATATGGAACAAAACTCTCATGATTCAAACAAATCCGCAATTGACAAAGGTCTTGACTTTGGCCAACAAACCAATGCCAACTTTGGATCTTGAGTAAGAATCACTTAACGGAAGGAAAAACGCTTAATATGTTTTGAGGGTTTTTCGCATGAATTGGCAACCAATTTATTATTTTTGTTAAGGTCTCATCATCATACACCCTTAAACATGCATTCTAAATACATAATAAAGCGCGTATAAATAAATAAATTAATAATGATATACGGATGGATATGTCACAAATTGTTCCTAGAACAAATCACTACACTCCATTTCCTCTCCCCGGCTAGAACTATTCTAACTTCTACCCAATTATATAATACAATAAAGAAACCTCATTTACATTGAGGGGAATAGGTGAGAAGAGAAATACAAAGAATAAAGAGATAAAAGGCTGGACACGCAGGTCCAATTTAAATAAATTCTAAATTTATTACAATTTCCAAAATTGCCCTCGCCCTTCTAATATCCATCTATACATTATTCATACAACACATTCATGTATTCATACAAATCATGTTATTCAATCAATCTAATCCAATTAATTAATCTTTGAATTAATGACCATCCAATGTTCAAACAACGATTTGATTTGCATGAGTCAAACTCGTTTAAGAATAAATACTCAAAGTAAGTATTCTTGAATTATATTGAACTACAACTTTAAATCCAATTTATTTGTATTCAATACTAATTCCAATTTAATTCCAAATTAAATATATACACTTACTTATAAGCCTTAAAGACTTGGATTCCAAATCCAATCTTAATGGGTCTCAAAGGCCCAATAACATCCAATGTCATTTTAATTAAAGTCAAATGGGCTTTTAATTAATTCTTAAGGCATGGGCTTTGGCCATAATGGATCAAACCCAAAATGTCAAGGCCCAATAGGAATCACCCTATTGCCTACAAATTAATTTAGGCCCATTAGGCCCAATTAAATTCTTTAAAGGGCTAAGTTATGTGTTTGGACTTTATGGAATTGGTTTTGGGCCCAATTGGATCCAATCCAAAAGTCCAAAACCAAACTTAGTCAAACCAAGCCCAAATACAAACACTTTTAGCCCAATTCATAATTAAAGGCTTATTAACATAATATAATATTCCAAATATCACAATTACTTTAATTAAAGTGTATTAGCCATGATTAATTAATTAAACTCAATATTTCCAAATACCAATTAACTTAATTAATCATGTTTAATCCATCAATTCATGCTCAACACAAATTGAAGCCAAAAATCATCATTTCATGCTCAACACAAATGAATCCAAAATTCATCATTTCATGCTCAACATGCTCTTTAATTATAACATAAACATTATTGACTTTGATTCTAATCCAATCAAACCAACAATCAACATTTAAATAAACACATTATTTCATGTACAAAAAATAAAAACATGCAGTCCACTGCACTATTGAATTCGGCTATGCTAACATTTTTTTTAATTTTTGATCCAATCAATTTATTTCAAATGTAATCATGCATAACTCTAAGTTATCATATTCTAAGCATGCTCAAAGCATCAATTTGAAGAAATCATGCTTAAAACACAAAAGCCCCAAATTTTAGTCTCATGAACCCTAAAATTTTCATGCTTAAAATTGGCTCTTGATACCATTGTTAATGTTCCTAGAACATGCCAAGGATCTAATAAGCATGTAAAGGTGTTCATAAATTCAAAATAAGTTGCGGAATATACTTACAATGAATGGATTTGAGCTTCAAAATTTTGAGAAGAGATCTCTAAGATCCAAGCTTTAAGTGATGATTCCAACTCTTGAAGTAGTTTCCCTATCACCTAGTTGATTTCTCAAGGGGTGCTAGCTTTGTTGATTTTGCCACAAAATCAAAGAGAATGGAGAAGGCAATTCATGCCCATATGCCTTGTGTATTAGGGTTTTTCATTTTCCAAAAGATGTGTTACCAAAGTGTGAAGAGAGAGGGCTTGGGTTTTGTTTTAGGGTTTTTACCCTTTTCACCAAAACCATGTAGTTGGGGTATTTGGTTTCACCTAAACCAAGTGGTTGGAAAGTAAGTGGTTTTGGCATAAATGCCAACCACTTTCCAACCACCACTTCACATGTGTGACATGTGTGAAGTGGGCCCCACCATTTTGAATTCAAAACTCAAAATGTCTCTACGAACATTTTCCGCCGCGCGGTTCCGTTAAATCCGATTAAACGAACTTTTGTCGTTAAATAATTAAATCTAATTTAATTAAATGACGATGCCTCGCAAATATATTACGAACGTCGTTTATGAATTAATTCTAAATTATTCGTTCGTTCGTATTAAAGTCCGACTTTAATTTCGTAACGAAATCCAATTCATATTAATATATCCGATATATTAATTTTAGTCCATACGAATAAATTAAATAGAAAAATCAAATTTAACTGTTAAATTTATTTTACCGATTAATTCCAAATTAATCGCGTTCTCTCTCTTCCGAACACATTTAATCCCAGATTAAATAATACCTCAATTAATCCCAGATTAATTTTTTCCATCTTAATTAATCCCAGATAATTCTCTCTCTTATTAATCCCAGATTAATTCTAATTAAATCAACTGTCTTCGGTGAATCTTTGGGAAGCAACCCAAGAGATCCCTGGATATGTTGGCAGTAAATACGGTCATCGGATTATCCGAATACGTGCGTACCTCGTACCTCATGCTTACCGATTTACAAGACATGGTTGGCTTCTAGCAAAGCACCGTGGCCTACCCAATTCTCCGAGATATTCTTACTGGAATATTATAATATATGTCAGAGCGTAGTACACGTAGTATTGCGTATTGCGATCCTGTATCTAATGTCACGTACTAGGCCTGGGGCTGAAACTGTGTCTGCCCCGTACGAAGCACATGTCGGATGTCTGGTAACTAGTCTCTATTATCGGATATACATGACCTAGTCATAATATCCCGATGACTGCAGTACTTAAGAGCACTAGTATCGTATCCTACGTGACATCATCTCCACTATGACTGGAGTGATACTTCCGTCTTGACATCACACACCCATACACTACGATTCTCAATGTTGGTTTCTATTATATGTCCCAAGGAAAGATTAAGCATATGAAATACAACAATTGAATAT
>SKCR01039198.1:0-59894 GCA_019454045.1 Zanthoxylum bungeanum | reverse complement strand
ACGAGTCACTGGTGAATATTTATCAAAGTAATCAAGGCTTTTTTTTTATCTATAACCTTTTATGACAAGTCTTGTCTTGTACTTATCTATTGATCCATCCGGTTTCATCTTCCGTTTGAATATCCATTTGTAGCATATTGGCTTACAACCTGAAGGAAGATCAACCAACTCCCAAGTATGATTTTGTAGGATGGAATCAATCTCACTATCGATAGCCCATTTCCACAAAGGTGTCTCCGACGAAGACATTGCTTCTTTATAGCTTTGAGGCTCATTTTCTAACATGTATGTCAGAAAATCGGGTTCAAATGACTTAGACGTTCTAACTCTTTTGCTACGTCTAGGTTCAATTTCCTCAATATTTTCACGTTGATCCGATTCTTGGTCAACTTGATCACTGCCTTTAACAATATTAATAGTTCTTTTGAGAGACTCTATTCTTTGTCTTTCCTTACAAGGAAATGTCTCTTCAAAGAATGTCGCATTCCTTGACTCAATTGTAATATTTGGATTGATGTTATGAATTTCAGACTTATGTACCAAAAATCGATACACACTACTTTTATGGGCATATCCGATGAATATACAATCAATAGTTTTGGGTCATATTCTAACCTTCGTAGGTTTATGAACCATTACTTTGGCAAGACACCCCCACACTTTCAGGTATTTGTAGCAAGGTACGTGACATTTCCATAATTCATATGATGTCTTGTCCAATCTTTTGTGAGGTAGCTTGTTACGTAGTTGGGGGAAAGCAAGGCTTCCCCCCACAAGTTCTAGGGTGAACCAGAGCTTGTCAACATGACATTCATCATTTCCTTCAACGTTCGATTTTTGTATTGCGCAATCCCGTTTTGTTGAGGTGAATAAGGAGCGGTAGTTTCGTGAATAATTTCATGATTGGAACAATATTCACCAAATGGTGACACATATTCACCTCTTCGATCACTCCCGATTCTTTTGATTTTCTTGTCAAGTTGATTTTCAACTTCGTTCTTATAGTGTATAAAACTCTCAATAGCTTTATCTTTGCTCATCAACAAATACACATAATAGAATCTTGTGATATCATCGATAAAAGTGACAAAGTACTTTTTACCGCCTCTTGTTTGCACAATATTCATATCACACACATCGAAGTGTACAAGTTCCAAGGGTTCAGAACTTCGTTCTATGGAATTAAATGATGCTCTATGCATTTTTGCTTCAACACATGCCTCACATTTATGTAGGTTATCAATTGTAAATTTAGGTATAAGGGTCTGTGTTAATTAATTTACGCATTGTATCATAATTAACATGTTCTAACCTCTTATGTCATACATTTTGTGACTCAATAATATAAGCGCAAGATGTAGCTTTATTATTAGCATTGTGTCGATTGGAAGTCATTACATTGAACTTGAAAATGCCTTCAGTGAGGTATCATTTTCCTATATAAATATCATTTTTAGATAGTACAAACTTGTCAGAAACAAATACAAGTTTAAAGTCATTCTTGCTAAGGAGAGAGCCCGAAACCAAGTTCTTCCGAATATCAGGAACATGTAAAATATTCTTCAATGTAAGCTCCGTTCCGGATGTCATCTTCAGAATGACTGTGCCTTGTCCAACCACTCTAGAGGTAGAAGAGTTTCCCATTGTCAGATGATCGTCACCATCGACCTTCTGATACGAGGAAAATATTTTGCTATCAGCACAGATATGACGAGTAGCCTCAGTGTCTACCCATCATTCTCTCGGATTCCCAACCAAGTTGGCTTCTGTTACAACTGCTGGAAGGTTCATCTCTAAGATCTCATTAGTTAGTTGCTCATCCTCAGTGACATGGGCTTCGTTTTTCTTTTTCTTGCCTTTGTCCTGAGACTTCTTGTTTCTGTAGTTCTTTTCCATGTGATCGTTTTTTTCCACAGATGTAGCACTTCCCCTTGAACTTCTTATTTGCTTGGGAAGAATCAGCTCCACTATTTTTTTTCTCTTTTTGCTACCCTTTCCACCCTCGACGATGTTGGCCTTAGACTTCATAGTCTTGTAGCTGGCCTTCTCGGACTTCTTGTTGTCCTATTCGATCCTCAATCGAACTGCAAGGTCTTCAAGACACATCTGCTTCTTTTTGTGTTTCAGATAGCTCATGAAGTCATTCCATGATAGAGAAGCTCCTAAAGTCCTTCCATGATGGAGACAACTTTTCAATGATTGTGGCAACTTGAAACGTCTCGCAGAGTTTCATTTACTCATCCAATATTTCATAAATGATTAACAGTAGTTCGCCCAACTGAGACATTACCGTCCTTGAATCTACCATCTTGTAGTCCAGGAACCTATCCATGATAAATTTCTTTTGTCCGACATCCTTGGTTTTGTATTTATTCTCGAGAGATTCCTAGGGAATCTTAGCAGAAGTCATGTCTTGGTACACATTGTATAAGGTATTGTCAAGTCCTCCCAATAGGTAATTCTTGCACAAGAAGTCGTCTGACGACCATGTCTCTTCTCTCTGTTGCTTGGTTGTTTCCGTTTCTCCCTCCACAAGACCCGGAGGATCTTTGAGGTACTTAGCCAGCTGCATTGTTGTCAGGTAGAATAATATTTTACTCTGACATTGTTTAAAGTTTGCTCCACCAAACTTTTCCGGTTTTTCTCAATGAGCGACCAGTACTATGATATTTCCGCTAGCCATGTGTAACTGGAAAAGCCAACATTAATTAATAAGTTTACAAAATACGAATTGCATAATGATCAAATGTATGATATTATTTAAGTGATATACTAAGAATCCACTCGTTGTTATATTGGACAGTAGTACCGAATAACACAAGTCCTTGAATTTATGACTAAGATTTCTTATGATAAATGAATAAAGGAATTTTCCCAGAGGACGATGGGGGTCTGGAGTAACCACTTAAATCCCTGCCCACTTAGGCTCTTATCGCCTTTTTGACAGAATATCATTTAAACACTTTCTCAATAGAATATCTTAGACATTCAAACTTAGTATTACACTTCAAATCACAATACAATAATAGATATGTGTAGATTTGTATATATGTATATAAGTATAAGTAAATCAAGCTTGAACATAATTATTTGTGTAAGGTTACACTTTTAATCCTTAACCAAGTATGCAACACACAATTAATTTTTCAACTTTATCACTATGTGTATGCTTGTGATAATTGAACACCCTAACATTAACTTAAAACTATACTATCAAGTTTATAATAATACAGTTGTAGGCATTGCATTATCGCATGTGAAACCCGATGATGAGTCTCAGTTGGAGGCACTACCTTTTAGCTAAGGATATTGCGGGAAACGAAGGTCGGAAGGGGAAATTCGAAATAAGTACGCCATCAAGTTCATTTCACAAGTTCACTGTCTTCGTTGGTGCTGTGTTCGTTACTTCGTTCGAACGTCAGGCAAATTGCGGACGTTCGTGCCGCGTTCGAATGGACGTTCGAACGGAGTCGGTATTTCTGGTTTTGTTGCTAGCCTCGCACCCCAGCCCAATTAGCCCCCCCAAAGCCCATAAAACACATCCCAATTTAATTAAATTAAACATTAAATATTAAATAAAATATTTAAACCATTTACCAATTAAATAAAACATAAAATATAATCATACCTAATAAGATAAATCAAATATATTAACTTCATAACTAAACAAATCACATACTAAATTAAAAAGATGTCATGCCTAATTAAAATCAATCATAACAAATTAAATATTTTGACTTCCTTATCTAGCCAAGATTTGTCCCCCCTCAATCTTTGACTTTCCTTGCTCAACACCAAATCAAATCCTCTTTTTAATGCCAAAATCCATTCCTTGTGAGACAAGGTGAAACCCTAGCCCTTCTCTATATAAACAACCCCTAACCTAGCCACCCCTCCTCTCGAAATCTCCCTAGCTCATACACTACTCACACGCAAGTCACGGCAAGAAACCTTAAGATATCACACGCCAATCACAAGAAAGATAGTAAATCATTCCCTTCATCCTTACCTCCACATCACCGAAAATACAGTAGCCATTCACACCCCTAATCACCACCGAAAATCAGTCCCATAAACCTCCACACATCACCGAAAATCACACCAAACACAGCAGCCCAAAATCCCTTAAAACAGCAACATAAATTACACTTATAATCCTTGAAATAACCACACAAAACCACACTAAAAGAACCACGAAAGATACTCGAAACAGTCCACTAAAATAGTAAGCAGAAATACAGAGGAAACGGTAGCGAAACCACAAGGAAACAACAGCAAAATGGAGTTGAAACAGTAGCTTGAGTGGCCGAACAGCGAAGGAAAAGGCAAACCAGTGAACCAGAAAAGTTGCGGAGCTTTACCCCTTTCGATCTGCGTGAAACGCGAGTCCGAGAGACGGCTTAAAAGGTTATACCTGAGGGTACTTCCCACACTCATCTTCATTTGATTCTTGTTATTTATTTTGACTGTATTTTAATCCTTTGTTGAATATTGTTTGTATATGATGTGTGTTGTGGGTGCTGGATGAATGGAAGAGTGTCGTCTCTTGTGGTATATAGGATGGAAACCCAGACGTAAATTCCGTAGCCGAATCCGAATGGACGGTAGTGCGGTCTGTACCTGGGATACAACTCCACGTACCACTTGAGTAAACGGCACCTTCTTTTGTTTCATGTTGGATTGATTTATCTATTTTTCGTTACTTGAATTCTGCATGTTGCTTATTTATGCACGATACAATCGAGTGCATGGGCTTAGTAAGTGCGATGAAATGTCCCCTAATTGGAGGGGTTAAAATCCTTCGCCACGATGCTTTGCCGCACCGATTGATGTGTGTTCGGTTGAATGCAAGATATGTTCAATCGAGCATACTAAGTTTGATATGATTGTCTTTATTTTGTATGCATGATGCAATCGAGTGCATGGGCTTAGTAAGTGCGATGAAAGGTCCCCTAATTGGAGGGGTTAAAATCCTTTACCACTATGCTTTGCCGCGCCGGTTGATGTGTGTTCGGTTGAATACAAGATACGTTCAATCGGGCATACTACGTTTAATATTATTGCTTTTAATTCTTTGTATGCATGATTCAATCGAGCACATAGGCTTAGTAAGTGCGATGTGAGATCCCCTATGGGGAGGGGTTAAACCCCTTTACCACGATGCTTTGCCGCGCCGGTTGATGTGTGTTCGGTTGAATGCAAGATATGTTTGATCGGACATACTGAGCTTGACATTGTCATCTTTATTCTTTGTGTTGCATGCATCAGGTCTGGTTCCGTTCGAACGCGTTCTCGGACGCTACACGAACGCGAACCTTCTGTTTACCATTCGAACGCGTTCTCGAACGCTACGCGAACGCACACACACTTTTTTAGTCTCATCATGCATCAGGTCTGGTTCCGTTCGAACGCGTTCTCGAACGCTATACGAACGCGAACCTTATGTTTACCGTTCGAACGCGTTCTCGAACGCTGCGTGAACGCACACGTACTTTCTTAGTCTTATCATGCATCAGGTCTGGTTCCGTTCGAACGCGTTATCAAACGCCATACGAACGCAAACCTTCTGTTTACTGTTCGAACGCGTTTACGAACGCTACACGAACGCGAACACACTGAACCGAGACATATTCATCACATGCCATGTATAATTGTTTCTTAGGTGATTTTTTATGAAACCCACATATAGTCATTCTTATCTTTGTGCACATCATAATGAAAAGCATGTTTGTTCCATTGGTTGCGTCATTTGCCTTAGTCTTGATTTAACGTATTACGATTCATATACCTATGTCATGATGACTTCGAGAGTATTATTTCTCGTGGTATATCGGATGGAAACCCAGACATAAATTCCGTAGCCGATTCCGAATGGACGGTAGTGCGGTCTGTACTTGGGATACAACTTCACGTATCACTTGGAAAAGTGCTCATATGTATGCTTGCATGGTTAATATGTATGCTTGTGTTTTCCGTGAACATGATATGCTAAATGAAATTGTATGTTCGTTGTTACTTTGAGGTATTTTCAAGCATGCAATCTTAGATGTGAAATGTATGTGTAAGTTTCATTTTGTACATGTGAATTTAGAAGCATGATACTCTTGGAAATAAGTGCTACTTAAGCCTAATTAAATTATTACATAAATCCTTTCATCACAAGTGGCATGAGTAAGAGACCATTCCGAACCCAACGGTTTGAGGTCTTCCATTGCGAGGGGTGAGTGCGGCCTTAAATCTCATTTTCCCGGTTCACACCGGGTTGCGACTCCATTATTCTCCGGTTTAGTCCCCCGTGGCTACTCCGTACTCCCGACCGGGCCGCGAGCCCGGAACAGCATACGTCGCCCAGTTCCTGTGTTCCCACAACAGTATATGATTTTACTAAGTTAATATTATTGCATATATGTCATATATCATATGATAATCTATGTTATTATTTTTGAATTTAAAATAATTTCAGGATTAATTTCGTTAGTGTCACGTTCGTTAATCCGTTCGAACGAAACTTTCTAGTTAGACCCGGCCGGCGGTTCGGAACCGAACTGGCCGGTTTCCGGTTCCACAAGTGTGGAACCGGAACCGAACCGGTTAATTTCTGTTCGGTTCCGGTTCCACACTTAAGTGGAACCGGAACCGTAAACCGAACCGGTCGGTTCCGGTTCGGTTACGGTTCCTCTTCCGTTTTTTTTTTATATTTTAATAATAAATTTTAAAAAATAGAAAAAAATTCTATAATCGTAATGTTTTTTCAAACCATCACATCATTTTTATAGAATCTTTTTTTATAAAATTCTTTTAACATAAAATCATTTTTATAGCCAACTCTTGGCTAGTGCTTTCTTCATATAAGCGATGTGGGATATTTGTTATTTGGCTATTGTGTCCCACATCGCTTATATGAAGAAGTCAATAACCAAGAGTTGGTTATAAAAAGGATGTGGACATTCATGTTTTAGTATTGCAATTTTAAACCTCATTATTATTAATAAAACAAATTGAGATTTACTTGTGTAACCTTACGGTTCCAAGTAAATTTTTTTTTTTTTTACTTTCGGTTCCAACCGGAACCGTTCGGTTCCAGCGGTTCCAACCGGTTCAGTTCCGGAACCGGAACCGATTGGAACCGGAACCTTGGCCGGGTCTATTTCTAGTGAGTTCACTTTTGTGTAGCGTTCGTAAACGCATTCGAACGAAGTGTTGCAGAGAGTTCACGTTCTTGTTGCGTTCGTAAACGCGTTCGAACGAAGTGTTCCAGATAGTTCTCGTTCGTAAACTCGTTCGAACATTCTTTGGCAGAGGACTTGCGTTCAAGTTGCGTTTGAAGACGCGTTCGACGAGTCTACGAAAATCAAATTTTTTGCCTACGCGTTCGTCGGGCCTTCGAACGCCCATGCGTATATTTCATGCACAGAACATATGTTCCAGAAAAATGACTATTAACACATGTAAAATTTCATTTAACAACACATATAATATAATAAGTTCTTAATATCGTCGGTAAAATAGTGTCATTAAACAAAATTTACATGCATCAATCAATTAACATACTAAAAAATCAGAACTTAAACCATGAAATTTAGAAAATCCTGGAAAATATAGAAGACGATGAAAAACTTGGTCTAATTCAAGTTGCTTTGTCCTTAAGAACTTATTAACCCCGCCTCGGTGCTCTACGGATGGTTTTGTGGCTAACGTTCTCTCAGGATTACTTGGATGCTTCTTGTAGAAGGGGCACTCCTTTAACAAGAACTTGAACAAGTAAATGGAGGAAACTCTCTTTGAAGATGACTCTCTAAAACAATGGAAGACTTATATGTTTTTCAGGATACCACAAATGATCTCAAGGCCTCTTAATTTATAGGCATATAATGGTGCATTTGAGGACATAATTTGGTTTGGGGTGTAACCCTCCTAAGGGTTATACTCATTCCCTTATGTTATTTGAGGCCTAGAGTCTCATCTTTCAATTTATAAGACATGTCTTTATATGTTTGTGTATTTCCCATAAGACACAACTCAAAGAACATGACCCTCCTACACTCATACTATATATTTAGATCATTTACAACAACATGTGAGCGAGATTTAAACCTCAAATATTTTATTTTTAAATTAAAAAAAATATATACCAATTAAACTAGCATTGACAACCACAATTTAAGATCATTATTTACGAAAGTGGGCAAAAAGTTGGTATTATATGGTAGTAATATTTGACCTCTTAATTTATCTCATTATCCAACACTTCTCATTTAATCTTATTTATTTTCAAATTTATCATTGTTTATCATTATTTTAGTATCCCTTATTCAAGTTCTTCATAGTGTCATTTCGAAATCCAAAATTCCAACAGTAATATTTTAAACTCATATTCATATTCGTATTCGTATTCATATTCATATTCATAAAAAATATGTTAATTAGGGGGCAGAAAAACCCGGGCGTGGGCATATGTCAGATTTTTATTAATAAAAAAATAATATTTTGAATTATATAAATTAACTTTAATTCTAAATACCTACATTTAAAACTAAATTTTTAAAGTTCAATACAGAAAACACTAATAACTTTAAAATTCTTATTTTTTTTTAATTTTTAAGTTACTAAATAATTCAAAATGAAATATTTTTTCAAAAATAAAAATTTATTTTCTAAAAAGGCCATGACCACTTCGCAAAATCTGAGCCTGATCGGGCCCAAGTCGGGTTTGGCAAAGCCCAAACCCGATCTGGTCCGTTGTCATAGTTATGTTAATGTTGTTTTTTCTTATGTTGAAAATTTTTCAAATTAATTTTAATATGAGACTAATACCCAAAAATTATTTTCTTTCTATCATATGGAATATTTAACCCATAGGTTGAATTAGTGTGGTTAAAAAAATGTTAGTTTTTATTTGAGTATAATTGCAACATTACATCAATTTTACGTTGAATATTTAGTTTTGGGAAGGACACTAAGGTTGTTTTTGTTTTTTATTTTTTTTTAAATCTATAATTTGAATAAATATAAATTTGACTAAAGTTTGAGTACGTCTGAATGAAAATGTTTGAGTAACATATTTATTTTTTTGAACGTTGGAATAAAATTATAAATAATTTATTTTCTAAACGAAAACATTTAAAATATGATATTTTTTATATCATTATAAATATGATCTATAATTGTTATAGATTTTATAAGTTAAATAGTTTGAATGTACAAGTAAAATACTATTATATTTAATTGATAATAACACCTACATAACACTTCAATAAAAAAATATATAGCATACCAACTTTATTTGACATATAAAAAAATATTATTTTCTATACATGTGATTTTCCCTTCTTTTTTTTTTTTTGATTTAATCATATGTATATTGATAATAATATCGTTGATGGTGATTTTTGGGCCCAAAGGTCCTTAACAATATAAGGAGGGCATAAATGAGATTTTTATTTCCAATGTTCAGAGGGCCGAGCCCAGAGAATAGGGGCATCCGGCCCAGTGAAGAGGTCGGGGTCGGTTCACATTTGTCACCCGACCTGAGGTATAGAGATACCATCGAAGCGAAGTGAGTTAATTCCTCGGGACAGAGCCGACCTGACAGCTCAGCAGGCCAAAGGAGTTGTTGTTTCGGTTTCCGACCTGGTATGGTAGGTCAGATTTGTATCGGCACGGTCAGGACCGAGTAACGTGATTCATGCATAGGGACTCGCATTCCAAAAAAGTCTGATGTGACTTGGGCATGTTACAGGGTTATCTTCTGACATAAGTTATAGCGTGGACTGTTGGGGTTTTGGGCAAAGGGCGCGGCGGAAGCGTAGTTCAGGCGAAATCGTAATTTTAAAACTTTTTAAATTACTAAATGAATTATTCAATATCTAATATGAATAATTCATTCATATTTCACCTAAACACATTTATTCGATATTAAATAGCGACATAAATATATATGAAACGTCGCGAAACTTTTACGAAAACGGTTTTCCGCAAAATGACATAAAACACGTTTTGATCGAACCGACTACCCAATACACATGAGAGATGCCCAGGTCAGCCCCAATAGTGTTAGGGCAGTTCATGGGCTGTCCGAACAGTGACAAATTCACTGTTTGGACAGCTGTCACCCGGTTGGCTCAAATGTCACCCGGTAACGCCGTTTTTCACCATTTTCGCTTATTTCAACTCCGAAATAATTTCCGACAATTGTTCCAACACCCAAAACACATCCAATACATTCATAAGACATTATTTTCATCACCATATGAACAGTATTTCCAGATCTGATCCAGAAGTAATAATTATCAATTTTCATGCTTTAATCCAACTTCTCAAGATTAATCCAATTAATCAAAACACCAATCAAAGTCACCACACATGAACCACCCAAGAACAATTCTAGGCATTACAAGAGTGGTCATAACACTTTAGAATGAAAACATATCATCAAATGATCAAATTGGATAGATATTACAATAATATTACTCAAAACAACTTCACACATGCATTTCACTTCCAAATCCATCCTCCAAAATCAAAAGCCCCAATTTTAACAAGTAAAGAAAACCCTAGAACTATTCTAACAACACAAGAACAAGAAATTAAATTTCAAAACTCAAGAAGATTAAAGATTACCTTTTAATCTCCAATTTTCCTAAGCTTTTTCTTGTTTTCTCTTTACTTTCTTCCTTGAATCATCAAAGAAATTTGAGAGCTTTTATTTTTAGGGTGGAGTTCGGCCAAGCTTCCATTTTAAGGGAAATGAAAAAAAAATTAACTTAAAACAAGGTGTGACCGACTTTGGAGGGCCATTTTGGTCATTTTGCAAAATTAAATCAAACTTTATGTTAACAAATCATATTTGCACACATAAAGTTTAATTAAATCATGCCATGTGTCACCAATAATAATTAAACATCTTTCATAACAATTATGAAAAAGTTTATCAATTAATTATTCAAATATTTAAATAATTAATTAATATAATTATTATTATATATGTATTTTATTTACATTAAATAACAAATACATATATTAATGACATGTGTCAAAATCTCATTTGACAATTAATTAATGTGTATCTAATCAAATTATGTATCAAATACAAATACACAATAATTATGATTGACCAAAAATGCCTCTATGCATGTGTTTTCATTTAACCGATTAAACGATTCGAATTAAATCATTTAATCATGTATGGGCCAAATTTAGGCCAATGGCATAATCATCTTTTCGCCCAGGCCCAATAGCGAACATGGCCTAATGTCCTTCAAATAACATCCAGACCAAGGTTGAGCCAAGGATCCAAACCCTCCTTACATCGGGCCTAATTGACAAAGCAGCCCATTTGCTTTCCACCAAAAGAAACACCTTTTTGGACATTAATTGTTCCCCGAAAAATAAGCTTCCATTACATCAAAAATGGGAGGTAACGTGTTAATGGGAGTCGTCCACGTTAAATGCATACGTTAGAGATCCCCCTTGGAGGCCTATAAAAGGAAGTATAATTCACAAATCAAGCGGAGGAGAAAAGGATTACAACTCTGAGCTTAATCACTCTCATCAGAATCCTCTGAACCACCGACCCACCGCCCTCACGGTAGTCCACGGGGATCAAGGTAGTCTCTGACCTTGCTTCTCCCCCTACTGCATTAATAACTCATTTCCATTACTGACTTGAGCTTCGAAGTTCCTACGGTACCCACCACACCGGTGGGAAGACCCTTCACGCTCACTCTTCCTTTATTTTGCAGGATCGCTAGTGCCTCCAACCTATAAATTCTAGATTATGGACCTCGGGCGAAAACCATCATGTATAATTTGGCACCCACCGTGGGGCCTTAGCGATTTATAGCAAGGAAAGATCCCCAAGTCTACGATCTTTACTAATATAGGAGCTTATGGCTTCAAGCAACAAACAAACACTAGACCTTGTGGTCGCATAATTAGCCGCTCTACAAGAACAGTTACGATTATTGGAAGAGGAAATTCGAGCTATGTAAAGCTCCAATATTAATCTCCAGAAGTAATTGGAGCATAATTCTTCAACCTCCTAAAGGCGCGAGGCTACGGGTCACCCCAACAATCATATCATCTAATCCAATCTCTCAGAAGCATTCAACAATATGGAAAGTGAAAATCCGCCATCAGGTGACCATCCACTTAATCACCAAAAAAGCCACCATATTTCACTAGCCGACCAATCACAATAAGTCACATCTTCCATGCGAAAGGAAACATAGGAGTTCAAAAGAGAAATTCTCTCCAATCTACCTGGAGTCAGACTACCAATAAAGAGAAGCTGAGCCGAGATAACATCAGACACTCATATCCTATAAATCATCAGCTCCCAATGACATAGAAGGATGGCCATATTTTCCATACGACATTGATGAATTGCTATCAACTCTAAAGTACATATAAAGACTGTCATCTTCTCCAGACGACGTGGAAAATTGATTGTCCCATCCAGACTACGTAGAATGATCATCACCAACCTCTCACTACATATGAAGATTGTCATTTTCTCTAGACAACATGAATGGAATATCATCCACTCCAGAAGATATGGAAGGATTGTCACCTCATCTAGACGATGTGAAAAGATTATCATTTTCTCCAATCGACATTGATGGAATGTCATCTCCTCCAGACTACATGAAAGGCTTGTCATCTCCTCAAGACTACATGAAAGGTTTGTCATATTCTCCAGTCGATGGGAAATGATTGTTACCCATTCTCTAGATGGAATGTATGGATTACCATTAACTCCAGACTATATCGGAAATACTTCATCATATCTAGTAGAATGAAGAATTTCATTGACCTTCATTAGGTTCATTCGACTGAAGTTTCATGGACCTTAATCGGGTCTAGTCGACCTCTATCAAGTCTTGTAGAATGAGGAGTGGAGACCCACTTGGACCTTTATCGGGTCCAGTCAACCGTAGTCTTGTGGGTCTTCATCAAGTCTAGTCGACCACAGCCTACATTGGACCTTAATCGGGTCTAGTCGACCTCTACCAGGTCTTGTAGAATGAGGAGTAGAGACCCACATGGACCTTCATTGGGTTCAGTCGACCGTAGTCTCACAGACCTTCATCAGGTCTAGTAGAATGAAGAATTTCATGGACCTTCATTGGGTTCATTTGACCGAAGTTTCATGGACCTTAATCGGGTCCAGCCAACCTCTATCAAGTCTTATAGATTGAGGAGTGGAGACCCATTTGGACCTTCATCGGGTCCAGTCGACCGTAGTCTCGTGTGGCTTCATCAGGTCTAGTCGACCGCAGCCTCTATTGGACCTTAATCGGGTCCAATCGACCTCTACCAGCTCTTGTAGAATGAGAAGTGGAGACCACTTGGACCTTCATCGGGTCCAGTCGACCGTAGTCTCACGGACATTCATCAGGTCTAGTAGAATGAAGAATTTAATGAACCTTCATTCGACCAATATTGCGTGGACCTTAATCAGGTCCAGTCGACCTCTATCAAGTCTTGTAGATTGAGTAGTGGAGACCCACTTGGACCTTTATCGGGTCCAGTCGACCGTAGTCTCGTGGGTCTTCATGAGGTATAGTCGACCGCAGCCTCCATTGGACCTTAATTGGGTCCAGTCGACATCTACCAGCTCTTGAAGAATGAGGAGTGAAGACTTTCTTGGACCTTCACCGGGTCCAATCGACTGTAGACTCAATCGTACCTGTGTCAGGTCAGACTCTTATGTACCTTCATCAGGTATAGTGGAATGAAGACTTTCTTGGAACTTCATCAGGTTCAATCGACTGTAGACTCCCGCGTACCTCCATCAGGTTAGGTGGAGTGTGGACTCACATATACCTTCATCAGGTATAGTGGAGTGAAGACTTTCTTGGACCTTCATCAGGTCCAATCGACTGTAGACTCCCGCGTACCTCCATCAGGTTAGGTGGAGTATAGACTCACATATACCTTCATCAGATATAGTGGAGTGAAGACTTTTTTGGACCTTCATCAGGTCCAATTGACTGTAGACTCCCGCGTACCTCCATCAGGTTAGGTGGAGTATGGACTCACATATACCTTCATCAGGTATAGTGGAGTGAAGACTTTCTTGGACCTTCATCAGGTCCAACCGACTGTAGACTCTCGTGTATCTCCATCAGGTTAGGTGGAGTGTAGACTCACATATACCTTCATCAGGTGTAGTGGAGTGAAGACTTTCTTGGACCTTCATCAGGTCCAATCGACTGTAGACTCCCACGTACCTCCATCAGGACTCACATATACCTTCATTAGGTACAGTGGAGTGAAAACTTTCTTGGACCTTCATCAAGTCCAATCAACTGTAGATTCATGCGTACCTCCATCAGGTTAGGTGGAGTGTAGACTCACATATACCTTCATCAGATATAGTGTAATGAAGACTTTCTTGGACCCTTATCAGGTCCAATCGATTGTAGACTCCTGCGTACCTCCATCAGGTTAGGTGGAGTGTAGACTCACATATACCTTCATCGGGTGTAGTGGAGTGAAGACTTTCTTGGACCTTCATCAGGTCCAACCGACTGTAGACTCTCGTGTACCTCCATCATATTAGGTGGAGTGTAGACTCACATATACCTTCATTATGTGTAGTGGAGTGAAGACTTTCTTGGACCTTCATCAGGTCCAATCGACTGTAGACTCACACCTACCTCCATCAGGTTAGGTGGAGTGTAGACTCACATATACCTTCATCAGGTATAATGGAGTGAAGACTTTCTTGGACCTTCATCAGGTCCAATCAACTTTAGACTCCCGCGTACCTCCATCAAGTTAGGTGGAGTGTAGACTCACATATACCTTCATCATGTGTAGTGGAGTGAAGACTTTCTTGGACCTTCATCAGGTCCAATCGACTGTAGACTCTCGCGTACCTCCATCAGGTTAGGTAGAGTGTAGACTCACATAAACCTTCATTCGATATAGTGGAGTGAAAACTTTCTTGGACCTTTATCAGGTCCAATCGATTGTAGACTCCCTCGTACCTCCATCAGGTTAGGTGGAGTGTAGACTCACATATAACTTCATCATGTATAGTGGAGTGAAGACTTTCTTAGACCTTCATCAGGTCTAATCGACTGTAGACTCCCGCGTACCTCCATCAGGTTATGTGGAGTGTAGACTCACATATATCTTCATCAGGTATAGTGGAGTGAAGACTTTCTTGGACCTTCATCAGGTCCAACCGACTATAGACTCTTGCGTACCTCCATCAGGTTAGGTGGAGTGTATACTCACATATACCTTTATCAGATGTAGTGGAGTGAAGTCTTTCTTGGAGCTTCATCAGGTCCAATCGACTGTAGGCTCCCATGTACCTCCATTAGATCAGGAGGGGTGTAGACTCATATGTATCTTCATCAGGTATAGTGGAGTGAAGACACTATTGGACCTTCATTAGGTCCAGTCGATCATAGTCTATTGGACTTTTATTAGGTCTGGTAGACTGAGGAATGAAGATCATTCTTGACATTCCTTAGATCGAGTAGACAATAGACCTTCATTAGGACCAGTCGACAATAGTCTCTTGGACATTTATTAGGTCTCATAGACTCCTTTGGACTTTCATCAAGTCCAGCAGAATGAGACAATCATGAACCTTCATCAAGTTTAATAAAGTGGAGATCGGTTTAGAAGCTTTACAAGATCCAATAGACTGGGGATAATATGGAAGATAAAAGAATAACTTTCCTCAAATATTAATCTCAGCCGACATGCTCTCCAGATGACAGGTATAAATATTTTCTCTCCATTTAAATACCATATATGTGGTTTTGAAACTCGCAGACAATGTCATACAACTCAAGACCTTGACCTTCATCTGGTCCAAACGTATGGAGACTCCCCCTGGTTCCTCTTCAGGACCAGTAGGCTGGAGATTATCCTGGCCTTCATCTGGTCCAGTCGACATGAACATTCCCCATTGGCTCATGTCGAGCGCAGCTCAAGACCTGGACCTTCATCTGGTCCAGATGACATGAAGACTCCCTCTGGTTCCTCTTCAGAACCAGTAGGCTGGAGACTGTCATGGCCTTCATCTGGTCCAGTAGACAAGAACATTCCCCATTGGCTCATGTAGAGCCCAACTCAAGAACTGGACCTTCGTCTGGTCCAGACAACATGAAAACTCCACTTGGTTCCTCTTCATGACCAGTATGCTAGAGATTGTCCTGGCCTGCATCTGGTCCATTAGACGGGAACATTCCCCATTAGCTCATGTCGAGCCAAGCTCAAGACATGGACCTTCGTCTGGTCCAGACTACATGAAAACTCCCTCTGGTTCCTCTTCAGGACCAGTAGGCTGGAGATTATCCTGGCCTTCATCTGGTACAGTAGACATGAACATTCCCCATTGGCTCATGTCGAGCCCAACTCAAGACCTAGACCTTCGTCTGGTCCAGACAACGTGAAAAATCCCCATGGTTCCTCTTCAAGACCAGTAGGCTGGAGATTGTCCTAACCTTCATCAGGTCCAGACAACATGAAGACTCCTCCTAGTTCCTCTTCAGGACCAGTAGGCTGGAGATTGTCATGGCTTTCATCTTGTCCGGTCGACGGGAACATTCCACAGTTCACCATCATGTCTGGTCGTGTAAGGTACATCCCATATATTTATTCCATTAACATAATATGACATTCTACAGGTCCAAGCGACATCAAATTCCTCGTCTACTCGACTGAGGATCATCACTGATGATTATTTGGCTCAATAACATAATATGACTTTCGACGGGTCCAAACGACATCAATGCTCAGATACACCTATACCAACCCAGATGACATACTCGCTGAAATACTCTCCAAGCCAAGAACTTCTTGACTTAGAGAGTATGTGACAAACTGTATTGGCCAAATTTGGGCCAATGGCATAATCATCTTTTCGCCCAGGCCCAATAGCGAACATGGCCCAATATCCTTCAAATAGCCTCCAGACCAAGGTTGAGCCAATGATCCAAACCCTCCTTACATCGAGCCTAATTGACAAAGCGGCTCATTTGATTTCCACCAAAAGAAATACCTTTTTTGGACATTAATTGTTCCCCAAAAAATCAGCTATCATTACATCAAAAATTGGAGGTAACATGTTAATGATAGCCGTCCACGTTAAATGCATACGTTATTATTAAATGCATACGTTAGAGCTCCCCATTGGAGGCCTATAAAAAGAAGTATAATTCACAAATTAAGCGGACGAAAAAAGGATTACAACCCTGAGCTTAATCACTCTCATCAGAACCCTCTGAACCACCGACCCACCGCCCTCATGGCAGTCCACGGGGTTAAAGGTAGTCTCTAACCTTGATTTTCCTCCTATTGTATTAATAACTCATTTTCATTATTGACTTGAGCGTCGGAGTGCCTACGGCACCCACCACACCGGTGAGAATACCATTCACGCTCACTTTTCCTTTGTTTTACAGGATCTCTAGTGCCCTCAACCTACAAATTCTTAATTGTGGACCTCGGGCGAAAACCAGCGTCTATAAATCCGATGAAGTATTATGAATAATATGTATTATTCATAACGCATTGCCCAAGTGCTCAACGAGTACACTTCATATTGTGAGACTCTCTAAGTTTATGTTTATCCGTCACGAAATCTAATTTCGTGTCCATAATTCACCCACTCATGAATTATGACGACCACAGATAATCTCGCTAAACTATATAAGTCAAGGTCATTGCATATGTATAATCCCTCCGTCACAGGATATCCATATTATACTTGGGATATAGATAATAACGTCAAATCCTTTCGGTATAATATAATAAACTTTTCAAATTTACGATTTATAAATTGTTGGGTTTCTAAGGACATCCCAAGATCAATCCAAGCATAAAATAATGTGAATACGTAAAGGAGAATAACAGAATTATACTCACTTTGAACGGATATACGATACGTTGATAATAAAAATTTCCTTTCAGAAGTGCTCCAAGATCTTCTCTTTGAATGTTGATGTCCAAGCTCCAAGCTTTGAGATAGATTCCAAGCTCTTGGGAATGGTTTCCCTATCACCTTGATATGATTCTTCAAGTGCTAGCTTGAAAGAAAAAGAAGCAACAATTTTTCCTTTTTCTTGTGAAGCTCACGTCAATGGTGGTTTGGGGAGAGAGAGAGTTTTTCAATTTTGTTTAAAGTGATGACTTGTGTAAATGATTTCCAAAATCAAAATAAGATATACCAAAACCAAGTTTAGGTAAAGTCTATCATCATTTAAAAGGTTGAGTGTTTGGTAAGTTACATACAAATCATTACTTAATTACATCATCTAAAAGTGAATGAATGACAATTGAAGTGACTTGTGATGTGACTTGTGGGCCCCACTTGAATTCAAAATCCGAGTGGGCCCACAAACAATTTCGGGGCTCGGGTTCGTTAATTCCGAATTAACGAATTTTCCGTTGCAACGTAATTAAATCAAATTTAATTAAAAAATTATGCCTAGCAAAATTACTATTTACGTCGCTCGTGAATTAATTCTAAATGAATTCATTCGCCCGAATTAAAATCTAATTTTAATTCTGTTATGAAATCTAATTTCATTTAATATATCGAATATATTAATTTATCGATTAATTCTGAATTAATCGTTCTCTCTCTCTTCTAATAGTATTTTATGCCAGATAAAATCTTTCCGCAATTAATCATAGTTTAATTATGTTCGAATCATACGTCATCAGTGAATCTTCGGGAAGCGACCAATGAGATCCCTGGATATGTTGGCAGTAAATCCGGTCGTCGGACTATCCGAAGACGCGAGTACCTCGTACTACATTCTTACCGATTTACGAGACATGGTTGGCTTCTAGCAAAGCACTGTGCCTACCCAATTCTCCAGAAATATTCTTAAGGGAATATATAATCTATGTCAGGCGTAGTATACGTAGTATTGCGTATTTCGATCCAGTATCATATGTCACATGCAAGGCCTGGGGCTGGAATAGTGTCTTCCTTCCTCGTACGAAGCATATATCGGATCACAAGCAACTAGTCTCTTTAATCAGATAATCATGACCTTGTCATATTATCCCGATGGTTGCAACACATTAGAGTACAGTTCTGTATCCCTGGTATCATATCTCATCATCATATAGACTGAATGTGAAGTGATATTTCCGCCTTGACATCACACCCAATACACTACGATTCTCAATAAACCCAGAAGAGGCGTACACAGAACCTGTTAAAGTCCCGGACGACCAAAACCAAAGCGTATTGATTGTCGCAAGTACTAGCGATGCAAGTCTCAGGTTAAGACCAAATATACCTACCCTGAAGCGGATTCCCATAGACACATAGTCATACTACCAATGGGATTCTGATGGGTCTATCCAGAGTGAAGCTGTTTCCATACCATCAGTAAACACAACCTCTTATCACACTTGCATAAGTATCCAATACTTAAATATATGAGAACTATGTTGTTACGCTTCCATAACACGCACAAGTGCAATACTAGTCTATTCCGCATTATCGATATCCAGTCTCGATAATACTACGACTAGGGATATTTATTGATTAAACCTTTATGGATTGATATTGTCTCATATCTAATAATCTGGAACTAATCATAAGGACTTTTATCATTTATATATTTAAGTAATCAAATTACAAAATGATAAAATGAAATTTCCATTGTCACATAGTTAATTTGTACAAAAACCACAATGTCTTTTACAAATAGTGACGCTATGAGTCATAATTGTCCAACATAAATAACACTCGGAACTGATTTCCGAAGTTATACCACGGCCATGGATTTACTAGATCGCAAACATGTGTAGGGTGTTTATGCCATGTACGTAGGACTGACGGATTCTATCTTGATACGCACAGGATATCATGAGCATCAATCCACACCCAACGAACAAGTGGAGGTCTGATCTAAATAGATCGGTGACGTGACTGCCATCAAAGTGTGAAGGATAACTCATATATCCATAGTGGTATCTCAAGTCGAAGGACCACTATGCTCACTCAACTCGAGAAGATTCCTATTGACGTTGGTGTACCATCTATTAGGAAATCTTCAGTGAGTCGTTCAGTATTTATCAAATAAATACATACATGTCTATACAAGTCTCCTGAGACTCATGGTTCACTGGGATAAACCATCGGACCAAGTCACGATATACGACATGTACTGGTCTCATCGGATTTTACTAACCGATCTGTGTTAGCAAATCTTGACCAAGAACTTTATTTAAGGATATACAACTTATAGTGACGCTTTCCAATGTCAATTACAAACTACGTTGTAACTGCGCACTATGTTGTAAATCTTAGGGTCTTTGTCTAATAAAAATGTACTACGTTCTTACCGATTTACGAGACATGGTTGGCTTTTAGCAAAGCACTGTGCCTACCCAATTCTCCAGAAATATTCTTAAAGGAATATATAATCTATGTCAGGAGTAGTATACGTAGTATTGCGTATTTCGATCCAGTATCATATGTCATATGCAAGGCTTGGGGCTGGAATGGTGTCTGGCTGTCTGCCCCGTACGAAGCATATATCGGATCACAAGCAACTAGTCTCTTTAATCGGATAATCATGACCTTGTCATATTATCCCGATGGTTGCAACACATTAGAGTACCAATTATGTATCCCTGCGTGATCATCATCTCCATATGAATGAAGTGATACTTCCGTCTTGATATCACACCCAATACACTACAATTCTCAATAAACCCAGAAGAGGCTTACACAGAACCTGTTAACGTCCCGGATGACCAAAACCAAAGCGTATTGATTGTCGCAAGTACTAGCGATGCAAGTCTCAGGTTAAGACCAAATACATCTACCCTGAAGCGGATTCCCATAAACACATAGTCATACTACCAATGGGATTCTGAGGGGTCTATCCAGAGTGAAGCTGTTTCCGTACCATCGGTAAACACAATCTCCTATCACACTTGCATAAGTATCCAATACTAAATATATGAGAACTATGATGTTACACTTACATAACACGCACAAGTGCAATACTAGTCTATTCCGTATTATCGATGTTCAGTCTCGATAATACTATGACTAGAGATATTTAATGATTAAACCTTGATGGATTGATATTGTCTCATATCTAATAATCTGGAACTAATCATAAGGACTTTTATCATTTATATTTAAGTAATCAAATTACAAAATGATAAAATACAATTTCCATTGTCATATAGTTAATTTGTACAAAAACCACAATGTCTTTTACAAATAGTGACGCTATGGGTCATTATTATCCAACAATCTCCCACTTGGCCTATAGCCAGTCATTCAAGCATCTAACACCTGAACTATGTACATGTCGCTCAACCTTTTGCTGAGGAATAGCTTTCGTCAGCGGATCTGCTATGTTGTCCTCTGATGCGAACTTCTCGATCTTCACATCGCCACGATTTATGATCTCACGAATCAGATGGAAACGTCGAAGAACATGCTTGGATCGTTGATGAGGCCGTGGTTCCTTAGCCTGCGCTATAGCTCCGTTATTGTCACAATACAATGGAACGGGCTCAGTTGCTAACGGAACTACTCCTAATCCAATTAGGAATTTACGGATCCAAACTACCTCTTTTGCTGCTTCAGCTGCAACAATGTACTCCGCTTCTGTTGTTGAATCGGCAACAGTCTCTTGCTTGGAAGATTTCAAGCTTACTGCTCCGTTATTCAAACAAAATATGTACCCGGATTGCGACTTATAGTCGTCTTTATTGGTTTGGAAACTTGCATCTGTATACCCAGTTACCTCAAGTTCTCCATCTCCATAGATTAAAAAAGAATCTTTAGTTCGTCTAAGATACTTAAAGATATTCTTAACCGCCATCCAGTGACCTTCACCTGGATCGGCCTGATAGCGACTACACATGCTCAAAGCATACGAGACATCAAGTCGCGTACATATCATGGCATACATGATTGATCCGACTGCCGAGGCGAACGAGATCCGACTCATGTTATCTCTCTCATCTTGAGTTTTAGGACACATGTCCTTAGATAGAGTGACGTCATGTGACACTGGCAATAGTCCCCTCTTAGACTGATCCATGTTGAATCTCTTTAATACTTTGTCAGCATATGTGCTCTGGGAGAGTCCAAGCAGCTTTCTAGATCTATCCCGGTATATCTTTATTCCTAGAATAAAGGATGCTTCTCCCAGATCCTTCATGGAGAATTTTTATGAAAGCCAAGCTTTCACCGATTGTAGCATGGGAATGTCATTGCCTATAAGCAATACATCATCAACGTAAAGGACAATGAATGTCAGTGCACTCCCAGTAACCTTCTTATATACACAAGGATCATCCTCGTTTTGAACGAAATCATATTCTTTTATGATCTCATCAAAACATTGGTTCCAAGAACGCGATGCTTGCTTCAATCCATAAATGGATCGATTTAACTTACAAACCTTGTTTGCAAGTCTTGGTACTACAAAACTGTCAGGCTATTGCATATAAACATCCTCCAAAAGATTTCCGTTAAGGAAAGCAGTTTTGATGTCCATCTGTCATATCTCGTAATCGAAATATGCAGCAATAGCAAGCATTATCCGAATGGATTTAATCATGGCAACGAGTGCAAAAGTTTCATCGTAATCGACACCATGTTGTTGACGATACCCTTTCGCTACAAGCCTAACTTTGTACATCTGTATGTTGCCATCTGTGTCGGTCTTCATCTTGAAGACCCATTTGCAACCAATAGGCTTTACGCCTTCTGGTGCATCAACCAGTAACCAAACTTTGTTGGTGTACATGGAATCCACTTCGGACTTCATAGCATCTTGCCATAAACCGGAGTCGATACCTTGTATCGCTTCCTCATACGTAGCCGACTCGTCTTCCTCAATTAGATTAATATCCATATGAGGTGAGATCAGAAACCCATACCTCTCAGGTTTTTTTCTGACTCTCTCCGACCTACGCGGTTCTTGTGTATTCGAAGATTGTGATACAGTTTCATCATCACTAATGAACTGTTCATGTTCCGTTAAGGATTCTGTGCCATGAAATATCACTATCACTCCGATTTTCATCGAGTTACTTTTTCCTCCTACTAACCACTGCATTTAGGAATTCCTTCTCAAGGAAAATCGCATGTAGAGCAACAAATATTTTGTTCTCTTATGGGTGATAGAAGTAATATCCTTTGGTTTCCCTAGGATATCCTACAAATAGGCATTTATCTGATTTGGGTTCTAGTTTGGTACCTTCCAAACGTTTGACGTATGCCCAGCATCCCCAAATTTTCAGGAATGAGAAACCTGGTTTCTTTCCTGTCAATATATCATACGGAGTCTGTTGAACAGACTTTGACGAAACCTTATTCAAAATAAGTATTGCACTGTTCATTGCATATCCCCAGAAGGAAATAGGTAGCTCTGTGCGACTCATCATAGACCTTACCATGTCTAACAAAGTTCGGTTTCTCCATTCAGACACACCGTTTAATTGCGGTGTTCCGGGAGGAGTCCACTGTGAAAGAATATCATATTCTTTCAAGTAATCAAGAAACTCATTGCTTAAGTATTCGCCACCACGATCCGACCGTAATGTCTTAATACTTATGTCTGTCTGTTTTTCTACTTTGTGTCGTAACTCTTTGAATTTCTCAAAGGTTTCCGACTTGTGTCTCATAAGATACACATAACCATAACGCGATGCATCATCCGTAAAGGTTACGAAGTATTCATATCCACCTCTAGCCTGACTAGACATGGGCCCACAAATGTCACTATGAACGAGGGCTAACAGTTCGGTGGCACGTACACCTTTACCGTTAAAAGGTGATTTAGGCATTTTACCTAATAAACAAGATTCGCATACGTCATATGAATTTGGATCAAATCCGTCCAAGTACCCACTATTCGAAAGTGTGGATATGCGAGTCTTGTTAATGTGTCCCAGACAACAATGCCACATATAAGTTTCATCTTTGTTACTTAATTTAAGCCTTTTGTTTGTTACATTATATGTTTGAGATTGATTTATATTCGAAATATAAAGACCATTATTTACATCAGCAGTGCAAATCTCCATATCATTTTATACATAAAATACCCAGTGTTTCTAAATACAAAGTATACCTACATTGGGCTAACATAGATACATAAATAATATTCTTAGTCAAACTAGGTACATAATAACAGTCTGAAAGTTTAAATACATGCCTTGAGGGCAGTTCCAAATAAGGGTGGCAATGGGCCGGGCTTTTGTAAGGCCGGCCCGAGCCCGCCAACAAAAAAAAAGCCCGGCCCGGGCTTTTTTTTGGGCCCGAATTAAAAAAAAAATTAAAAATTAAAAATATATAAATATAAAATATATTTACACTATATACAAAGACAATTTATAAATAAATCACAACTTTCATTGATAAATAAACAAAATAAATGCTAAAAATAAATAAAAATGATATAAACATATTAAAAATATATATTTATGTTTTTTTTTAAAAAAAATTTTGGCCCAGCCCGGGCCCGGGCTCGAGTCGGGCTTTCATTTTAAGGCCCGACCCGGGCTTTTTCCACCACGGGCCGGGCCAAAGCCCGCCGGGCCGCGGGCTAAACTGCCACCCTTAGTTCCAAAACATAAGTGCCAACGGCCAAAACGGCGACTCGTGTCCCATTTCCAACGCTGATGTCAATCTCTCATGAGGCCAGTCTCCTGCTAATCTGTAGATCCTGCACATCAGTACATATATGAGTACCACAACCAGAATCAAAAATCCAATTTTTAAAACTAGTAGTAGAGATGTTTATTTCTATAACAAACATACCTGAAGCCGGTGCCTTGCCCGCTTTGATTTCCTTCATGTGTGCCTTGTACTCGCGGCAGTCACGCTTCCAGTGACCCCGTTTGCCGCACTGCAGACATACATCTTGGGATTTGTCCTTACCATTCCCAGAAGGTTTTGACGATTTGGCTTTGCCCTTCTTTTTCTTCTTCTTCTTTACACCACCAGGCGCCTTAGGCCAAGCCCTCGAAGACTGAGATGTTGAAGCGAAGTGCGCCTCACACTTCTTACCCTTTAGGAGCTCTTTTCTGCTTCGCGCAGTGTTGACATTAACTCTCCAAAAGTTTGGTCTTGGTTCATCATATTGTAGTTCATGATGAACCCACTCCAGCTGTCGGGGAGAGACTGTAAGATCAAATCTATAGAAGTCTCAGCCTCGAAGACTATGCCCAGCTGTCCCAGCTGTTCAATGTCAGCAATCATCTGTGACACATGGTGCTTGACAGATGTACCCTATGACATACGAGCGCGAAAGAGCTTCTTCTGCAACTCATATCTCTGCGATATAAGATTAGATCGATGAAGATCATGCAACTTTGCCATCATCTCATAGGGATCCAATCCCTTGTTCTAACGACGAAATTGTTGAGTCATAGCAGCAAGCATTATAGATTGAGCAGTGAAGTTGTCATCACTATGAGTCTTCCAAAGCTCTAGCTCAACTATCTGATCGGATCTAGGCTTAGGCCCAAGAGGTCTCTCTATAGTGTAGAGCAACTTCTCGGATCCCAGGACAATCCTGAGATTCATTTCCCAGTCTTGAAATTTCGCGCCATTAAAGACAATTTCGCCCATGATAATATCTCTAATGCTCAAATTTCATGTCATCATAATTGCAATAGTCAAACTATTCAATTAACGATGTATGGGTACAGTCCAACTGTTTCAAGAAAAATAATAAAATATTAGTCCAACTAATAAATATAATTTGACGAAATAATTTGAAAGCGCATAAAGCCAAGTATTTGAACGAAATTGCAAATTCAATACTGGCCTCCCACTATTTTTCGGCGAGCCTCTAACCCTCTGTTGAGTACTCGGGAAACCTAGTTTCCTAGTGGGCTAGGATCCCGTTAAATAACACACAACCTTGACTTTGGCCAACAAGCTGTATGATATTTAACTAGGTAGATCTCTAAAATCAATTGGATCTCATCCAATTCCTAGATCCGGTAGGTGGACCTCCAAGTCCGAAACATATATAAAATATATATGCCAATATATCCAATATATTTTCCTAACCTTTTCCTCTGAATCAACTAATCTTTGGCTTTGGCACAACAAGTTTAATGATTTCAGTTAAGCGGGACCCATTGACTTTGGAAAGCTTCGTAATCGATGTCGATGGACAAGAAGTGATCTTGACTTTGGCCAACAAATCACAACTTGGACAAGACATACGATATGGAACAAAGCCTTCATGATTCAAACACATCCGCGATGGACAATGTCTTGACTTTGGCCAACAAACCAGTGTCAATCTTGGATCTTGAGAAAGAATCACTCAATGGAAGGAAAACACTTAATATTTGTTGAGGGTTTTTCGCGTAAATTGGCAACCAATTTATTATCTTTGATTAGGTCTCATCATACACCATTAAGCATGCATTTTAAAAACATATTAAGGCTCGGTAAATAAATTAATAATGATATGCGGATGGATATCTCACAATTATTCCTAGAACAAATCACTCCATTTCCTCTCCCCGGCTAGCACTATTCTAACTTCTACCCAATTACATAATACAATTAAAAAAACCTCATTAACATTGAGGGGAATTATGTGAGAAGAGAATTACAAAGAATTGAGAAATAAATGCTGGACACGCAGGTCCAATTTAATAAATTCTAAATTTACAACAATTTCCAAAATTGCCATTTCCCTTCTAATATCCATCCGATATACATTATTCATACAACACATCCATGTATTCACACAAAGCATGTTATTCAATCAATCTAATCCAATTAATTAATCTTTGAATTAAGTGATCATCCAATGTTCAAACAACGATTTGATTTGCGCGAGTCCAACTCGTTTTAAAATAAGTACTCAAAGTACGAATTCTTGAATTATATCGAACTACATTTTAAATCTAATTTAATTTGTATTCAATACTAATTCTATATTTAATTCCAAATTAAATAATTATACTTTTAATGCGCCTTTACGACTTAGATTCTAAATCTAATCTTAATGGGTCTCAAAGCCTAATAAACATCCAATGTTCATTTAATTAAAGTCCAATGGGCTTTCAATTAATTTCTTAAGGCATGGGCTTTGGTCAATATGGGTCAAACCCAAATACCAAGGCCCAATTAAGGAATCACCATATTTGCCAAGAAATCAATTTTGGCCCATTAGGCCCAATTAAATATTTAAAGGCCCATTTGTTATATTTGGACTTAATGGAATGGTTTTAGGCCCAATTTGGATCAAATCCAATTGTCCTAAACCAACTTAGCCCAACCAAGCCAATTGGGCCCAAATACAACATCTTTAGCCCAATTCCAAATTAAGCATAATTTATTAAATTCCAAAATTCCAAAATTCATAATTTAATTAATTAAATTGTATTGCACTAATTAATCATCTAAATTAACATTTCCAAAATATCAATTTAATTAACTAATCAAGCATTAATATTTTCAACACATGTCCAACATTATTGAAACAAAATCAACTCATTTTCATGCTATATTGGTCACGGCAATTGTGGGATTTTATATCCGATTTTGATTTCAATCCAATTAAATCACAAATCAATATTTATCATGTCTTTAAACACATCTAATGGTTTAAAAAACAAAAATCACCATGACCTAGGGTTACTACCAAGATTCGGCCAACACATCAAAATTGGGGAAAATTAATCCAATTAATTTTTCATCAAATTGATCATATGTAACTCTAAGTTATCAATAAACAAGCATACTCAAACAAACAATTTGATCAAATCATGCTCAAATCAAATTTACCCAAATTTTAGTATATAAACCCTAATCAAATTTCATGCTCAAATAGGCTCTATGATACCATTGTTGGGTTTCTAAGGTCATCCCAAGATCAATCCAAGCATAAAAAAGTGTGAATACGTAAAGGAGAATAGCGGAATTATACTCACTTTGAACGGATATAGGATGCGTTGATAATAAAAATTTCCTTTGAGAAGTGCTCCAAGATCTTCTCTTTGAATGTTTATGTCCAAGCTCCAAGCTTTGAGATGGATTCCAAGCTCTTGGGAATGGTTTCCCTATAACCTTATATGATTCTTCAAGTGCTAGCTTGAAAGAAAAAGAAGCAACAATTTTTCCTTTTCCTTGTGAAGCTTACGGCAATGGTGGTTTTGGGAGAGAGAGAGAGTTTTTTCAATTTTGTTTAAAGTGATGACTTGTGTAAATGATTTCCAAAATCAAAATAAGATATACCAAAACCAAGTTTAGGTAAAACTCTATCATCATTTAAAAGGTTGAGTGTTTGGTAAGTTACCTACAAATCATCACTTACTTCCATCATCTAAAAGTGAATGAATGACAAGTGAAGTGACTTGTGATGTGACTTGTGGGCCCCACTTGAATTCAAAATCCAAGTGGGCCCGCAAACACTTCCGGGGCTCGGGTTCGTTAATTCCGAATTAATGAATTTTCTGTTGCGACGTAATTAAATCAAATTTAATTAAATAATTATGCCTAGCAAAATTACTATTCAAGTCGCTCGCGAATTAATTCTAAATTAATTCGTTCGTCCGAATTAAAATCTAATTTTAATTCCGTTATGAAATCTAATTTCATTTAATATATCGAATATATTAATTTATCGATTAATTCCGAATTAATCGTTCTCTCTCTCTTCTAATAGTATTTTATTTCCCAGATAAAATCTTTCCGCAATTATCCTAGTTTAATTATGTTCGAATCATACGTTATCGGTGAATCTTCGAGAAGCGACCAATGAGATCCCTGGATATGTTGGCAATAAATCCGGTCGTCGGACTATCCGAACACGCGAGTACCTCGTACTACGTTTTTACCGATTTACGAGACATGGTTGGCTTCTAGCAAAGCACCGTGCCTACCCAATTCTCCAGAAATATTCTTAAAGGAATATATAATTTATGTCAAGCGTAGTATACGCAGTATTGCGTATTTCGATCCAGTATCATATGTCACATGCAAGGCCTGGGGTGGAATAGTGGCTGCCCCGTACGAAGCATATATCAGATCACCAGCAACTAGTCTCTTTAATCGGATAATCATGACCTTGTCATATTATCCCGATGGTTGCAACACATTAGAGTACCAGTTCTGTATCTCTACGTGATCATCATCTCCATATGACTGAAGTGATACTTCCGTCTTGACATCAAACCCAATACAATACGATTCTCAATAAACCCAGAAGAGGCGTACACAGAACCTGTTAAAGTCTCGGACGACCAAAACCAAAGTGGTTGATTGTCGCAAGTACTAGCGATGCAAGTCTCAGGTTAAGACCAAATACACCTACCCTGAAGCAGATCCCATAGACACATAGTCATACTACCAATGGGATTCCAATGGGTTTATCCAGAGTGAAGTTGTTTCCGTACCATCGGTAAACACAACCTCCTATCACACTTGCATAAGTATCCAATACTTAATATATGATAACTATGTTTTTACGCTTCCATAACACTCACAAGTGCAATACTAGTTTATTCCGCATTATCGATGTCCAGTCTCGATAATACTACGACTAGGGATATTTAATGATTAAACCTTTATGGATTGATATTGTCTCATATCTAATAATCTGGAACTAATCATAAGGACTTTTATCATTTATATATTTAAGTAATCAAATTACAAAATGATAAAATGAAATTTCCATTGTCACATAGTTAATTTGTACAAAAACTACAATGTCTTTTACAAATAGTGACGCTATGAGTCATAATTGTCCAACATAAATACACTCGGAACTGATTTCCGAAGTTATACCACAGCCATGGATTTACTAGATCGCAAACATGTGTAGGGTGCTTATGCCCTGTACATAGAACTGACGGATTCTATCTTGATACGCACAGGATATCATGAGCATCAATCCACACCCAACGAACAAGCGGAGGTTTGATCTAAATAGATCGGTGATGTGACTGCCATCAAAGTGTGAAGGATAACTCATATATTCACAGTGGTATCTCAAGTCGAATGACCACTATGCTCACTCAACTCGAGAAGATTCCTATTGACGTTGTGTACCATCTATTAGGAAATCTTTAGTGAGTCGTTCAGTATTTATCAAATAAATACATACATGTCTATACGAGTCTCCCGAGACTCATGGTTCACTGGGATAAACCATCGGACCAAGTCACGATATACGACATGTACTGGTCTCAGCGGATTTTACTAACCGATCCGTGTTAGCAAATCTTGACCAGGAACTTTATTTAAGGATATACAACTTATAGTGACGCTTCCCAATGTCAATTACAAACTACGTTGTAACTGCGCACTACGTTGTAAATCTTAGGGTCTTTGTCTAATAAACATGTATCACTAAATCAGATTTAGTTTCAATCTAATCATAATTAGATATCTAATCGCAATTAGATCGAATATGTGTATAAAATACAAGAGGTGCTACCATTAAATAAGTAATATTATGGAAAAATGAATTATTCGTATTTACGAATCAGACATAAATACGATCCAGATTGGCACTCTGAGCACCAACCCTAACAATTTCTCCAACTTGCTCTAGTGTCAATCCACAGTATCATATACACACCTCAATGTGTATCACATACTCATGGCTCTCAAGAGATCACCTAGCACTCAAGATGTAGGTAACAACAAGTAAGTCCGCTTTAACAAATTGAGTCTGTCCAACAAACCCAATTGTTTTCCTTAGTCAACATCATTCATATTTTGTAGAACTCAAGTTCTACATCAATATGACTCAGATGCGACATCAATATTGTGCTACAGCTACTGTATTGTCTATGTATTTAAAGATCAAATCCAAAATACTTTGTAGACAACCGCAAACACAATACTAATATCAAACTTCTAATTTATAAGGTCACATTGCAACTTCATAAGTCAAGGACAACTATGCTCACTCAACTCGAGAAGATTCATATTGACGTTGGTGTATCATCTATTAGGAAATCTCCAGTGAGTCGTTCAATGTTTATCAAATAAATACATACATGTCTATACGAGTCTCCTGAGACTCATGGTTCATTGGGATAAACCATCGAACCAAGTCACGATATATGACATGTACTGGTCTCAACGGATTTTACTAAACGACCTGTGTTAGCAAATCTTGACCAGGAACTTTATTTAAGGATATACAACTTATAGTGACGCTTCCCAATGTCAATTACAAACTACGTTGTAATTGCGGACTACGTTGTAAATCCTAGGGTCTTTGTCTAATAAACATGTATCACTAAATCAGATTTAGTTTCAATCTAATCATAATTATATATCTAATCGCAATTAGATCGAATATGTGTATAAAAGACAAGAGGTGCTACCATTAAATAAGTAATATTATGGAAAAATGAATTATTCGTATTTATGAATCGGACATAAATACGATCCGGATTGGCACTCTAAGCACCAACCCTAACATGGACGTGGTTGAAATATGGGCTGGCATATGCAGATGGCGTGTGGCAGTTACCAAAAGTAGCAACATTTAATGAAGTTCAGATGGCAGAGTCATATGGTTGTCATCATGGAGACATTGTAATAGTGTAATTTGCCCTAATATATAAAGGGTTTGGGAGATCATTGTAGGGGGTTAGCAAAATTCATTCATGCATAACTTGTAAAAGAGCTAAAAAGCTTAAGTGTAAGGGTGAGTTTGTGAGAGGTCGGTCACACCCGACCACATAATAAAATCTTCATTTTCTTTGTATCTGTGGACATAGGTTGGATCCATTCCGCCGAACCACGTTAAATCCTTTGTTTGTTGTGTGTTTTCTTACCTCTTGCTAAGTTTGTATTTGGTTCCCAAACCAAACAAATTCACAATTGAGGGAAGATTGTTTGAGGAGTGTTTTTCCAGAATTACCCCTGGAACGAAAATCGACTGTGAAAAAATATAATTAAATTTTTTAAAAATCACAATTAAGAAATAAATAAATTATAAAGAGGTGCATTCTAAATTTTTAAAGTTTTTTATAAACACAAAATATCTTAAAAGCCATAAAATTTAACTTTTTCTATAAACACAAAATATCTTAAAATAAGTAAAATTCAGATTTAAGACCTAAAAACAAACACCACCTAAGAAGTTGAATAAGGGCTAAAAAATATAAATAAGGATAATTTTGAAAATAAATGAGGTTAATTAAAAATTAGGACTGATGAGATAAATTTTAGATGTAAAATATGTGTTAATGGATGCCTAAATTAGTAATATGGTAATTATTGCTTGAAATAAGTATGGATGTTTAGTGGCGGGGTTTCCAACGTTTTCAAAAAAAAATAGGGATGGTAATTTTTCCCGTCCTAACAGGATTCTGTTCAATTTGGGATGAGAGTTGGGACAAAAAAATACGTCTCGTTTTAAAAACGGGACATGATGAGACAATAGAATGACACAAAATTTAGCGAGATGAGACGAAATTTAACGGAATACGGGACCAGACCGAAATGATTTTTATTCTCGATTTCATAAACGGGAAGCCCGACCCATTGCCATCACTAGAAATAAGAATTGATCTATTATAACACCTTTCGAAATTCAAATATCCTCTTAAAACCCCATTTTCGCATTTATTCATCCTCGACTAAAATTACAACGAAGGAGTCCTTATTATGTGAGATAATTTATTATTATTATTAAAAGAAAGGATAGATCTAACGGTTGTTTGGCTTGAGTGGGAGGAACTCTTGTCGTTTAAGCAAGTGATATAGACCCTTGGAGCCAAAATTTTACTTGTTACGGAATATTATTCAACCACACAAGTCATTTTTTTTTAAGCTTGAACAATATTGTTTTAATCTTTTTCTGATAAATATAATATCGTTTTAATAATAATTTAGTCTTTTTCTTTTTAACTTTCATTCTGATATTTTACTAGGTGACCCATATCCACTTTCTCATATTAAAAAAAATACATCTTACTATAATGAGTATGGTCAAAGCAAGAAGAAAGAAAATCTTAATGGCTCCTTGTAATTTGTATAGTTGTATCTAGAATCTAGATACACCCATGCAGCGTATGAATAATTAATGAACACAAAAATCAAAACTATTCTTCTACGAAAACATTGAAGACAAATCAAATAGCCATTTTTGTACAAAAAGTCCACTGCCAGTTGAGCATTGTTTTCAAAACGAAATCGAACCGGTGTTGAACTAGTTGAATTAGGAAACGGTCATAAGTCCAGTTCGATTAAATCTTTAAAATCGACCTATAAAAAATTGTTCAAAATTGATTAATCGATATGATCGATGTTTTAACAAAATTTTAGTGTTAATTATAATTTTTTTTGAAAAATTATTCATTTTTATCATATTTTTATATAAATAAATAATAAATTAATAAATTATTATCGACCTCGGGTCGACCCCCGATTGAATCTCGGTCCGACCTCTGACCTTTGACCTGCTCGTCATCTCGGGTTGAGTTTTAAAACACTGCTAGTTCAACTGAAACGGTCCAACTACTTATTCGATTTTTAAAACAGTGTTGTTGAGGGCGAGGACTCCCACGGTTACAACTTACAAGGCCAATCTTTGTGAGTTACCAACCATACATATCTAAAACACATACATATAAGTATGTAAACCAAGTTCTAATTGTTTCAATTTAAAGTGTTTCTTTTCCTGTTATGTCTCTCCATTTTATTCTTTTTGTGTGATTTTTTTTAATAAACCCGTAACACTATATTATTGTATAAATCTGGCCCCTTTTCCCACAAAAAAAAAAAAAATATATATATATATATAAAAATTAATTATTGCTTTATATATATATATATATAAAATTATAAAAAATATTATTTTTTTCATAATACTGATAGTTGTAGTCTTGTAGAATGTACATTTTTTACACTCCTGGACATAGGGATTGAGCTTATATAAGAATGAAAATAGTATTGTTAAAGGCGCAAAAGATACTATAACCCAAACAAAATCAAATTGGCAAAAAAAAAAAAAACCAATAAATTAAAATAAAGAAAAATCATTGAAAATATATCAAAAATAATTATAATAATACAAATATGGGCAATACAAATTAATGTGTTTGTCAAAATTTAAAACTCACCTCAAAACTCATCTTAATTTATTAATAAAATATTATACAACTTGATTTCGAATTAGGTTAGTCAAATCAGGTCGGGGTTTTCTCCCCCATTTTTGTGAGAAGTGCCTAAGTGTGTGCATCACCTGATCTTTCAAGAGGCGTAGTGGTCTGAGCCTGAAACACGTCTTTGACAAATATGAATTGGAAGTAGATTTAAAAAACAAGAATGCACAAATGAATCACGACAACATACTAAATGATAAAGAAATTGATCATATCTTGTTAGACTGTATGTCATAAAACCTGTTGTGGATGTCATGATTTAAAACGTAGTATTTTGTAATACAATTTATTATTTATTAATAAATATATTTATTTTATACACATCGTTACATTCAATTTTATATGTATGTTCTGAGACATTATATCAAATAAATATCGTTAATTCAAAAGACGTTTGTGATTATAAGAGTCAGCAATATTTATACAAATAAGTCTCAAAATTAAGTTCTTGGTAAAATGTGATTATTATACAGGACAATAATATATCACTTGATTTTTTTGTTGTATGTCGCCTGAATTGACATTTGATGTTAATAGAATGAATGATGAGTCTCATATCATAAGGACACAAACAATATATATTTTCATCAGTAGAATGAAATATCGAACACGACCACAAAAGCGTAAGATCACGTAATAATATTATCTCAAAGTCATTAATCTTTGTAATAATACATTAGTGTCGCTATATTCTTCGACCTGAGATCACATGATAACGTGTGCGATAATACTCATGGTTCACTAGTATATTCTTATTCGTCTATCAACGTCATTTGAATAAATACTATATGTTCTTGAACTATTAACGTACGAAGTCATGTGTGCTTCAAGAAGATATCTGATAGCTTTGATAATAAAAGCTAGATATATTTCAAGAAAACTCAAAGTTGTGAATACAAATTTTTGCCCAAAGCAGTCGATATCTTAGAGATATCAATTCCACGAGATTGAGTTTTGAAATATATCGAGTAGTAAAGATTCGATCTAACCATGATCCCAGATTCGATAAGGAACATAAATATCGGAAGGAATGAGATGACATGCTTGAATTGTATTCTAACAGTTTCATATGTTTCTCACTTTATTCATCGACTAGGGGTCATGACATGCTGATAGACATTTACCAACGGTCTTTGGAATATTATAGAGCTGAAATATTAAAAAGTTAATATTATTCCACTGCTACTCGATAATAAACCTAGGACGATCACATAAATACAGTTCTCGTCTATATTAAAAATTCAATGATGTTTATTAAAAGTTAATAAATGATTATTTTGGAAAAATAAGATTTCCTAATAAGATTAGGACATTCAGAATATTTCGGAAATATTAATTTGATTAATAAATTCGAAATATAAAATTAGATTTAATTGTTTAAATAAATATTTGATATTTATATTAGATAAATTAAATTAAATGTAATTTTAATTAATAGTTAATTAAAGTTAAAATTAATTAATAGTTAATTAATTATTGGGCCTAAATAATATTTAATCTATTGGACATTAATTTAGTGGGCTAGCACCCTAATTAATTAGAGTCATAATATAGATTAAATAAATGAGTTTTATTTAATAATGGATTCTTATTTAGTTAAGGTTTCCTAATTATTATTTGCAAATGAATCTTAAAGAGACTAAATCTGATTTGGAGATATCTTGGATTGTCCTTATTGTACTGAGATACAATAAAACTAATCCCACTGCTGTAAATATATGTATGTTTCGACCAAGGGTGCTGTAATTCCTCCTTGGCCGAAAACTCTCCCTCTCTGGTTATTCCAAAGTTTGTTTTAAGATTAAATCAAAGAAAATTGTTTCTTTGTTCTCCATCTACGACTTCAACATTTAAGAAATAAAATTAATTTCTTTATTCTCAAGTGGGAGCAATTTGTTCCTAGAGAATAACTTATGAGTCAACTAGAAGTGCAACACTTAGTACACTACGAGGGGAATCTCAAGGAGAAAATTCAAGGAGACTCAAGAAAATGATAAAAGCATTCAGATATGATTACTTTATCGTTGGATTTTATTTATGTTGATAAATAAAATTAATTACATACATGTTTAAATTAATAAATATTAATTTATTAGAATATTTGTTTACATCAATAACGTGTTGTGAATAAACACACAATAATAGAGGTGAATTGAGAGAAAACTCTTCTTTTATATATACCCACAAAAGAATTACAAAGCTTATAACCCAAGCTTTACAAAAAACTCTCAAACACTTTACTCTCTATCTTTCCTCACACGTTTGGGATGCATTACAATGGTTTCAGAGGCTCAAATTTATAGAGCCAAAACCGCGTGAACAGTGTCACGCGGTTTGGCCAACTCACACACAGCTTGCACACACACTGCCAACTTTGCCAAAATTTTCAACTTGCTTTTCGGTGGCTTTTGGCTTTTGGCTTCATCCAGTGCATGCAAGCTCTTTGCTTGCTGTGTTCACACCAACAATCTCCCCCTCGGTGAAGATTTCCAAAAATCTGAGCCGACCATTAATCATCCAAATCCGGATCCTCCAAAGGATCCTCCCCTGGCTGCATCTGTATGACTGCCTACGTACCCTGAGATGGGATCAAGCCAATCGTAGTTCTCTGAATCTCCCCACTCTGACTATGTGGAGAGTTTTGTCATCCCGGCTATGGCACGACAGATTTCAAGCTTCTCCTTCGGTAAGACCTTCGTGAACATATCGGCACCGTTGTCGTCGGTGTGAATTTTCCTGAGTTCTAACAGCCTTGAGCTCAGGACGTCCCGTATCCAGTGATACCTCACATCGATATGTTTTGACCTCGAATGAAATGTGGAATTTTTACCGAGATAGATAGCGCTCTGGCTATCGCAGTACAAAATGTACTTCTCCTGCTTGAAACCCAATTCCTGGACGAATGTCTTCATCCACAGCAATTCCTTGCAAGCTTCTGTAGCTGCAATGAATTCTGCCTCTGTTGTAGAAAGTGCAACACATCTCTGCAACCTAGACTGCCATGCCACAGCTCCTCCTGAGAGAGTAATCAGATACCCCGAAGTAGACTTTCGGGTATCCACATCTCCTGCCATATCTGAATCAGTGTAGCCCATCAACACTGGCTTGTCGCTGCTTCCAAAACATAACCTCATCTTGGAAGTGCCTCGAAGATACCGCATAATCCATTTGACAGCATTCCAATGTTCCCGTCCTGGGTTTGACATAAACCGGCTGACCAATCCAACTGCGTGTGCTAAGTCTGGCCTCGTGCACACCATGGCATACATAAGACTTCCCACTGCTGAGGTGTATGGAACCTGTTTCATTTCCTCCTTCCTGTCTCAGTAGAGGGACTCTGCTGCGTACTCAATCTAAAGTGGGTAGCAAGAGGAGTGCTAACCGCTTTAGCCTTGTCCATCTGGAATCTTTGAAGTACCTTCTCGATGTACTCCTCCTGTGACAAGTATAACCTCCTGGCTTTTCGATCACGGCCGATCCTGATGCCAAGAATCTGTTTAGCTGGCCCCAAGTCTTTCATCTCAAAAGACTTACTCAGTTGCTGCTTCAAATTATCAATCCTCGATTGATTCTTGCCAACTATCAACATATCATCTACATATAACAGTAAGATGATAAAGTCATCGTCAGAAAACTTCTGAACGAATACACAATGGTCTGAAGTGGTCTTCTTGTATCCCTGCTCCCCCATAACTGACTCAAACTTCACGTACCACTGTCTCGGTGCCTGTTTCAAACCGTATAAGCTTTTCCTGAGTCTGCACACAAAGTCCTCTTTCCCGCTGACTCTGAAACCTTCTGGTTGCTCCATATAAATTTCTTCTTCCAGATCTCCGTGAAGAAATGCGGTCTTGACATCCATCTGCTCAACTTCCAGGTCGAGGCTTGCTGCTAAGCTGAGTACCACTCTGATGGATGACATCTTCACAACTGGAGAGAAGATTTCATCAAAGTCAATGCCTTTCCTCTGATTGAATCCCTTGACAACTAATCTGGCTTTGTACCGGGGTTGTGAAGTGTGCTCATGTTGCTTCACCCTGTACACCCATTTGTTCTTCAAAGCCCGCTTGCCTCTTGGCAATTTCACCAACTCAAAAGTGTGATTGTCATGCAAAGATTTCATCTCATCTTGCATGGCTTCCTCCCACTTTTCTCTGTCCTCTGTTTCCACAGCCTCCTGGTAGCTCTCGGGTTCTCCCCCGTCAGTAAGCAGCACATACTCATATGTAGAGTATCTAGTTGAAGGTCGCTTGTCTCTGTCAGACCTTCTCTGTGGAACTGTTGGTGGAACTTCTGGTACTGGTGGTTGATCATGATCATCATCTCTGGGAGCTTCATCACCTGTACCCTCATGTCTGGGAACCTCATCTTCAACTCGAACTGGCACCGGTGTCTGAGGTTCTGGATTCACATTTCTGTATTGCTGGGGCATTGTCTTCATCTCCTTTCTGATATCTTCTATGGTCTGGTCTTCAACAAAGACAACATCTCGGCTTCTGACGATCTTCTTCTCAACTGGATCATACAGTTTGTAGCCGAAATCATCCTGACCATAGCCAATAAAGACACACTGTCGCGTCTTTGCATCAAGCTTGGATCTCTCGTCCTTTGGGATGTGTACATAAGCTTTGCACCCAAAGACATGTAAGTGCTCGTATGACACTTCTTTACCTGTCCAAGCTTGGTTAGGAACATTACCTTTCAGTGCGACCGCTGGGGACATGTTCAAAACATGAACTGCTGTGATGAGTGCCTCCCCCCAAAATGTCTTCGGCAGCTTGGCTTGTGACAGCAAGCTTCTGATCCTTTCGCACAAGGTTCTGTTCATCCTCTCAGCTAGGCCATTCAGCTGAGGTGTCTTCGGAGGTGTCGTTTGATGTCGGATTCCTTGCGTCTTGCAGTACTGATCAAACGGACCTCTGTATTCTCCACCATTGTCTGTTCTGATGCACTTCAGTTTCTTGCCGGTTTCTCTCTCCACCAAAGCATGAAACTCCTTGAACACTCCAAGCACTTGGTCTTTTCTCTTCAAGGTGTATGCCCAGATCTTCCTTGAATGATCATCAATAAATGTCACATAATACAGTGACCCACCAAGTGTTCGTGTCTGCATCGGACCGCATACATCTGAATGTATGAGATCTAGTACCTCCGGTTTCCGTTGAGGCGGGGAGCTCTGGAAGGATACTCTGTTCTGCTTTCCAGCCATGCAGTGTTCACACTTCCGTAAGTGTGAGTTCTTCAATTCCGGAAGAACATTCCGCCTGCGCAGTATCTCCATCCCTGTTTGGCTCATGTGACCGAGCTTTTTATGCCATAACTCGGCTGCCTCATTACTGTTGACTGTATTTATGCTACTATTTGAAAGCTTAGCATGCATCAAATACAGAGTTGAGTCTTTCTTACCTCGTGCCACGACCATCGATCCTTTAGTGAGCTTCCAGCATCCGTCACTAAAGGTGCTGCAGAAACCTTCATCATCCAGCTTGCCTGTTGAGATCAGGTTTAACCGGATATCTGGGATGTGCTTGACTCCCTTCAACACTAGCCTTGTCCCGTTCTCTGTTTCAAGGCAGATGTCTCAATACCGACGGCTTTGGACTGTCCGTCATTCCCCATCCTTACAGCACCGTAGTCCCCTGGTGTGTAAGATGAAAAGAAGTCTCTGCGAGATGTGGCGTGTATGGATGCGCCACTATCTATCACCCAACTGGTCTCGTGGCTGGCAAGATTCACAACATTTTCTTCATACATTATGCAGAAGTCTTTGGAGGTTTTCTCGGTGGTTGTAGCAACTCTTTCTTGATTAGAGTCACCATCTCTCCTGGACTGCTCGTTCTTCAGTTTGTAGCAATCCCGCTTCATATGGCCTTTCTTTTTGCAGTGATAGCACTCAATATCTCTAGTTCTTGACTTACCTCGGTTCTTGTCTGATCTCCCTGGGCCTCGGCTTTTACTCCTCCCCCTTCTGGTGTTCTTTTCTGTCACTAGAGCTTCTGAGGTTGAGGCTGATGCTGACTCCTGCATTCTCGTCCTCTTTTCTTCCTCGAAGATCCTGTCTTTGCCATCTCCATAGTGACTTTCCCATCTGCGGCTGAATTGATCACCGTAGATCTGAACGTTTCCCAAGATTCTGGTAACGTATTAAGGAGTATTAAACCATTTACCTCATCTCCGAAGTCTATGCCCAATCCAGACAATTCCTTCATGGTTCCGAGGAAGTCATTGATATGATCCGCCACAGCTGTACCCTCCTGGTATTTCAAACCCATCATCTTCTTGATGTAGTACAGCTTGTTGTTGCCAGTCTTTGCTCGGAAAAGCTCCTCCAGCTTTCCCCATAAGTACGTGCATTTGCATCTTCACTGACATGGTTGACGATACTATCGTCGATCCACTGACGAATAGTACTGCATGTTTTCTGGTGAAGATTAGCCCACTTCTCATCGGATATTCCTTCTGGTTTCTTCTCCAGAAATACCGGTCCATCATAGTCCTTCACATACAGAAGGTCTTTCATCCTTCCTCTCCATGTGAAATAGTTTGTACTGGTTAACAAAATCATTTTTCCGTTGCTCCCCTCCATCATAAAAATTCTAAACAGAATTTCAAAAAACGGACCTCACCGTTGCGTCCGGAATGGTGGTCGAAAATGGTGGAAATGACACTTCGTTTGTCAAAATCCGACACAGGGACCAAATAGCAAATTCCAGAAATTACAGGGGTCAAAGTGCAATTTCCGAAAGTACAGGGGCCAAAGTGAAATTACGGAAAAGTTCAGGGACTATATTGCAATTTCCAAAAAGTTCAGGGACTAAATTGAAAATTTCTGAAAGTATAGGGGCTAAAATGTAATTTCCAGAAAGTTCAGGGACCTATCTGAAATTTACCAGGCACCGCTGACGTGGCAGCTGGACTGCTGACTGGGCTGCTGACTGTGCGCTGACGTGGCGCTGACTGTGCGCTGACTGGGCGACACGTGGCGCTGACTGGGCTGACGCTGACGTGGCAGTCGTCTTCTTCCTCAGGGTGGCGCGTGGAGGCGTGCGCGTGGATTGCGCGTCGGGCGCGTGGGATCTCTCTGCCAGGCGCGTGCGGCGCGTGCGGAAGCTGGGACCTCCGTTCGATCACCGGAAAATATCACCGTGCTCGTCTCGCCGTGAAAAGTCCGATTGTATGCTCAAAATCGATTTTCGACAACTTTCGTCGGAATCGATTTTCCGAACCGAAACTTCGTTTCTGAATTTCGGGATCCCTCCGTGTAACCGTAGCTCTGATACCACTTGTTGTGAATAAACACACAATAATAGAGGTGAATTGAGAGAAAACTCTTCTTTTATATACCCACAAAAGAATTACAAAGCTTATAACCCAAGCTTTACAAAAAACTCTCAAACACTTTACTCTCTATCTTTCCTCACACGTTTGGGATGCATTACAATGGTTTCAGAGGCTCAAATTTATAGAGCCAAAACCGCGTGAACAGTGTCACGCGGTTTGGCCAACTCACACACAGCTTGCACACACACTGCCAACTTTGCCAAAATTTTCAACTTGCTTTTTCGGTGGCTTTTGGCTTTTGGCTTCATCCAGTGCATGCAAGCTCTTTGCTTGCTGTGTTCACACCAACATAACGATATAACCACGATCCTTAGAATGGTTTTGAAAGAAAATTTTAAATTCAAGTCACATATATGCTTCCGCGCTAATCCAGAAAACTTACATAACCTGCCTCCAACAAGTACATACGCTGAAACGACCTGCACTTCTAATAGAGATTAAATATTTGTGCCGGCCAACTGTGTTCCGTCCATCAGGACCAACTCCGACAGTTTCCAAGGAAATATCAACACTGCGATGCTCAGCAGCACGGGCAATGCTGATCCGCATATGCATTTTTCGGGCTGGACATGCATCAGTACCGACTGCCGCTGATCCGCCAGCACTGAAATTTCCCAATGCCAGTGCTATTGGCTCTCGGAAGGTGATGATTGTCTGTGACCAATGAGTTTTGGGTGTGTATGGAGATGTAGACAAAACAACTGGCTTTTCTTTGCAGAACCTGCTTGTAAAACCAGTATCAAACCATAAAACAATGCCATAACACCAGGTGGTTGTCAATTGCAACTCTGTTGAGTTGTTTGCCGAATCACTCAACTTTGGCTCCAAATCAACACATGCAGTGAAATCAACTTCATCATGCTTCATTGTTGCCAGGTCAAAGGCCTTCAAGCAAAAGATTTCAGTATACAAGTCAATATTCCAAACTAACTCTCAACAATCTAACAGCAATAGTATGATTTTCATGGAAAAACCACGCATCCAATGAGAAACTGCAGAATCTCTCAATAACTTATCTTGATCTCAATATCCCTTTTACTTGTAAGAATTTAAGCTCAATACACTTAAGAGGGAGGAAAAGAAAAAAAATAGGGTACATTGAGCCGCAATCATGGATTTAGCTCCTTAACATCACAGCCTGTCAGGCAAGGGAAAGATATATATTTGTCCTGGAAATCAGACTTCTCTTTTCACAATATATTTAATCCATAAAAGGTAGTTAAGCAGGTGGCACAAATCATGAATGACAAGTACATATATAATTAAATCAAGAGGATGTCAAAAAACAGCGTGGTATGCATATATATAGTTGTAGAAAATAAAGCAATCAAGTGTCATTAATGGTACGTGAATTTCAGAAATTTATGATTATCGAATCTGCCACTAACCTTCAGAACTGCAGTGTTGGTCACTAAATCATGATCATTCACAACATCAACAATAGGTATCCCAGCAGCATCTTGAACAACTTCCCTGCCTACACAAGACATATTGAAACCGTACACATTTTCCCAATATGGAAGACTGGTACCACCTCTTCCAAATCCAGCAACAAACTTAAAAGGAAATACGAGAACAAATAAGTTCCAGCCATGAACCCCAGATCACAATTTGGACTGCAAACAGAAAAATGTAAAGAACTCACCATAGTTGCCGTGTCAGGAAGGATGGCACCTCCAGGCTTCAACAATTGATCTCTTGCAAAAAGCACTGAGCTCAGCATCGACTCATACAGTAGGCAGTAGCCCATCCATTCACTCACTAATACATCAACACTATGGGGTTGAATTTGCATGGTTTTACCAAGCTCTTCAACCATTCCTTGAACCACCTCCATTACCCCAGCACTATTACTATTGCCTTTACTTTGGGGTCCATCGCGCCAAAGGTCATTGTCTTTTGCAATCTGCAATTAGCCAACAAAGGAAAGAGGGGCAGCGAACAATTAAAAGAAATAACAAGGTGATTTCAACAGCCAAAAATGAAGATGGAATTTACCTGAGTTGCAACTGCGGCCATCTTCTCACTGGCTTCGACAGCAATTATTCTTGAGGCCCCTGCCTGAGCTGCAAACAGACTAAAAATAGAAAAAGGGTATCAGATCATTATCATAAAATGATGAACAGTTAACAACCACAGAGGTGCCAAGATAACATAGATGAGAGTAGGTGTTTCTTGCACATTTACACTGAAATAATAAATAAGAAACAGAGCAGATACACCAAAAAAAAAAAAAACAGAAAACAAAAAAAGAGAGAAAAGGACAATGTCACAATGCAATTACAAAAAGGTGTGTAGATACAACACAAGTTCATCAAATGGTGGAAAATTTATTGATCAAGTTGGTGGCTATTATCATTAGGTTTGCCTCAGTTACAGTATATAGATAAGCTGACTCTGTGCACTTGCATGAACAAGGAAAATTTCTTTGATAAAATTTTGACTGATCAAAATCACTATGGACTTGAGGAGAAAAAAGGAAAGAAAGGAAAAAGGAGTCAAAAATTTTTCACTTATCTTGCAAATGCACAATACAGAAAAAATTCATAAACATCCATAATTAGAAATTTCAAACAATATATTTTTAATATAAATTATGAAATAGGAACTCAGAACCCACTGGCTGTGGCTTCAATACTTTAGCAGTCATCATGAGTGAAAACAAACTCCACACTAAATAAACTAACATTCACAAAAGAAAATCATTAAAAGGAAATCCAAATATCTCTGTATACAAACTAACAGAAATTACACATAGCATCTGACCTTAATATGCCTGTTCCACAACCTACATCCATCACAACAGCACCCTTCATCACAGAAGGATTTTCCAAAATAGCTTGCCTATAAGCATTTGTTCTTACCTGCATATTTAGAGTTTATACTGAGTTTTGAAAATTCGTCCATGGAATAACCAAACCAAACAAAGAATAGAATATTTCTAGTCAAACCTTCTTCTAGCTTAACATGATTGAAAAACACACCTAAAAATTCACTTTAACTAGAAACTAAGAAATGAATTCAATACCTTATCGCTTAGCATCTCTCTGTGGATGCCAAATGAACTATAGGATCCAAAATAATTTTCATTGACTTTCTTTATATCCTTTGCAGCAAGATTCTGAAGAGAGAGTCTTGAATCCCTATCTTTAAGCTTGTTATCAAATGCTCCAATATGTTCTCTTGAATCCACACCATTGACAATCATCTTTTCTGAAGCACTTGCCATGTTCAGACAGCTGTTAAAAGCAGAAACAACACCATCCCTTCCAATTTCATTGGCATTGCAAGTATTTAATGCTGACTTCTCCGTTGAACTCCCATCATCAAAAGAAATGTCTTCAAAATTCCTCACATCCCTCATAAATTCCTCTCTATCAAAAGATGTATTGCACTCCTCTTCATCCTCTTCATCATCATTGAAACTATACAAAAGCTTATCCTCTTTCATGAATGGTCTTAGATATTTAGCATCATCCCAAAGAAGTTTAATTTCTTTTAAATTGATTGCTCCATGTAAATGATTCAGTAGATCTTGGTTGGACTGATTTGTAAGCCCACAAATCCAACATCTATTTAATGCTACCTGATAAAAAAAGGAAATGATAAATGATAATAAAATAGAAGACATAAACTTTGAGTACAGTATAAGTGTCTACCTAGGCATAAGCTAGGGTGACGCCTAGCGGATTTATTTTTTATTCAAAAAACTGGGAAAAAGTAAATTTGAGGAAAAAAACGTTCAGACCCGCTCAGGTGGCTGCCTATAGCCATCTGGCCCGCTTTAGGCAGCCGCCAATAAATGCCTAGACCCACCCAATCGCCCGACACCGACTAGCATATATTTTCATGCATAATCGGAAAGGTCAGGCACTGCCAGTGTTATTAAAGGTGCACCGAGGCGCAAAAGGTCCTGGAGCCTAGGCGCGCGCCTTTAGGCGCAAGGCGCGTGCCTGAGGAATGTGAGGCGCATATTTGTATATATAATTTTTCAATTAGAAAGAGGAACATGTATAATCTTCTAATCATTTTGTTTTGAATATTTTTTAATATTTTGATCACTTATGACAAAACATTTATAAATTATTACACTCAATTAAATTTATATACATCACTATTTCATAACTAAGTTGCTATAATAACTAAGATATTAATATTTACTTATATTGTCTTATGTACAATTTTGTTATTGACTAGTTTAACCTTTTGGTTAAAATTATGTCCCCAATAATTATAAATGTATGATCTATTATTAATTATTATGGCAAACATTTGTATTTTACAAAATATAATTTTTTCTTATAATTTTTAACGATCCCAACAAATTATCTAAGAGTCATGTCAAAAGTAAATAAATTAAGTTAAATTATGAGATTTATTGTTATTATTCTTTTTTTTTTTTTAACTCTCTCTGCTGGGAAAAAAAAGTAAAAAAAAAAAAAAAAAGTGAGCTTTAATCAACGAAATTGGGTCAAAAACCAAGATTTTTGGCATTATGCGCCTAAGGCGCGCCTCACTCATAGGCATTAGGGGCGCGCCTCATCGCCTAGGGGCGCGCCTGATACACGTCGCCTCGCCTGGACACCCTCTAGGCGCAATGGCTGGCGCCTCTACCTAGGCGCACCTTTGATAACACTGGGCACTGCCTAGGCCTTTTTTTAGAACAGTGTGCCTACCTGTTTAAGCAAGCCGAAATGCATTAAACTAATTTGGATGACAACATCTAAGTACTTTGAGTTTCCATGTTTTCTAAAATAATGACATGCTGCTGAACTTATTCCAATTCAAAGATCTCAGATCGAATCGATATTGATATATCAATTCAATTCGAGATCTCTTATTGAATTGCTCATCCACTTATGTAACAAAGTCGATCCCCTAAGGTATTAAGCAGCGGTGTAGCATCAGATCCCAAAGATTTAAGTCTTTTTCTTTCTTAGGAAGAAAAGTCTTTTTCAAAGATTAAGTATTGATTATTGAATTCTCATGTGTGTAACTGTAACTTGAACAACTCAAACACTAAAAGGTCTTTCAGTCATTTCAATAAGGGTCAGAAACTCATTGATACAAAAGGATAAATTATGACGTTACTTGAGAGGCACCCTGTGTTACTATCCCTAGTAAAGAAAATACAAATCATAAACACCCAGTTATCCAGTACACTGCAAGACAGGGACGGACCTATGTAGAGAATGGGACTATGGGAGGGCCTAAAAAAATTCAGGAAAAATTAGTACTTAATTGAAAATTCACCTATATCTGCATATTTTACAAATGCCCCCTCTTTTTTACAGATTTTGTGTTATGACCTACACAAGTTTATGGTTTCTCCATTATGACTCTCATTGTTGGCCCTTTCAGTTTTAATGATTTCATTTTATAGTCTGTCTAAGTTTATAGCTTCTACATTATGGCCCCCATCATTCAAGTGGCTACTTGTTTAGTCATTAAGGGTCCGTAAAATGATTTCCGTAAGTAAAACATTTTATATGAAAATCATTTTCCCGAAAAGAAAGTGTTTTCCAATGTTTAACTATTGCCTGAAAAAACAAGGAAATATTTTCTATTGGTTAGAAGTGAGCTATGGAAGCAGAAAAAAAAAATTATTTTGCGTAGAATGGCTTATATATTTATATTAGGTAATTCATTTTCTAGAAACATGAGTGTCATAAATACCATAGAATGAAGAAAACATTTTCCAGAAAAGCTTTTACGGCAAAAGACTCTCAGTTTCAAACTCTAACAATGAAATTAAGTTAGTAATAACATTGAAATTAATCATAAACAATAATTATAACTTTTTAAAGAGAAAGCAGAACATAATTAAAGTAATTAGGGTGACCTGACAGCGAACGTAGTTGATGAGCTTAAAGGAGCCGTAAAAATCCAAACTCAACTCTTTCTTGATACTATGAAAATCGAAGTGGTGAGTAAAACGGCAGTGTTCAAAGAGCGCATCGCACGAACTGTACTTGGAATCACAGAACAAACACAGGAAACCTGACTCTAAGCCATGTTCGTCGTCGTCTTCGCTCCAATCACCCCAATCTTGTTCGGTTTCTTCTTCTTCTTCCTCCTCTTCGGAATTTTCTTCCATTACCTTTAGCGTTTCTTCGGTTTCTGTCTTGTTGCCGCCACCCATTGAGTTTTTAAGGTTTTTGAGTGTGTGTCGTGTTTTTTTTTTTAAGTATTGAAAAAAAAAATAATGATAGCCGGAGGGATGGGGGGGCTGAATGGTTCCTTAAACCCTAATGAGAAACCCTGATGATTTTCTGTTTGTCTATTAGTCGCCACGTCAGCACTTCTGAGGCAATCCGAACGAAGTATCGAAAATAGTCGTTTGCCAATTTATGGGGTTGCCCAAATATCATAACCGTTGATTTAGTATTACAATTTTTTTAAAGAAAGTTTTTTTAAATTATTATTACTAGTGCATGCTCATATTTTGTGCGAGTTTAACATATATTTTAAGTATTGATTTTATAAATATTTCGGATTTTATTGGTTTTATAATTTAAATGAGATAATTGATTTACTTAATGTGGACGCTGGTTTTCGCCCGACGTCTACAATCGAGATTTCGTAGAGAGGGGGCACTAGCGATCTTGCAAAACAAAGAGGTAGAGTGAGCGTGGAGGATCCACCCACCGGTGTGGTGGGTGCCGTAGGCACTCCGACGCCCAAGTCAGTTGTGTAGATGAGCTACTAATACGGTAGGAGGAGGAGCAAGGTCAAAGATTACCTTGATCCCCATGAGCTGTCGTGTGGGCGGTAGGTAGGATATGATGAGAGCTCTGGAGAGAAGATTATTGAGCTATGAGAGTTGTGATTGCCCCATTCTCTTCTGGATCTCGGTTCCTTTTATAGGCTATTTGAGATGAGATTCATGAATGCGTTTAATTGACATACGTTTTATGTGTTGGTAACGGTCGTGTCATGAAGGAGTATTATGGGCAGTCATGAAGACTGAAAACGGCTGGGTTATGAGGGGTATTTATGAGTCTGAGCATTTCGTGGGCTGGCGTATGGTGGGCCTTGGTTATGGTTTGAATGTGGGGCATTTTACTGGGAGTGGGCCCGTGAATCTTCGGGCCTGGGTCTTATGTTGGGGAGTCTGGGGTGCATTCAGTGTTGGGTCTGAAATAAAAGGTCGAAATTGCCCTTGGACCAAATTTGGTCCATACAGTTTGTCCCATACTCTCTAAGTCATTGAGTCATTGTCTTGGAGAGTATTTGTCGCGTGTGTCGTATGAGGTATGTATAAAGCATGTAAGCGTACCTGGACGTTGATGTCGTTTGGACCTGTCAAAGATCACACCATTTTGATAAAGCTAAGTAAATACCAATAATGAACCTCAGTCGACCAGATATGGATGTTGATCTAAGAGATCGTTATGAGTTTGTGGGAATGACCCTGTCGACCAAATGAAGGTCAGGTCTTTAACTTGACTCTACATGAGCCCATGAGGAATGTCCCTGGTCGACTGAGCCAGATGAAGGTTTAGGATATAAGTCATACGACATGTGTAGTTCACGTCTACAATTTCGACTCTACATGAGTCCATGGGGGATGTCTCCGATCGACTGAACCAGATGAAGGTTCAGGATATAAGTCACACGACATGTGTAGTCCATGTCTACAACTCGACTCTACATGAGTCTATGGGGGATGTCCCCGATCGACTGAACCAGATGAAGGTTCATGATATAAGTCATACGACATGTGTAGTCCATGTCTATAACTCGACTCTACATGAGCCCATGAGGGATGTCCCTGGTCGATTGAGCCAGATGAAGGTTCAGGATATAAGTCATACGACACGTGTAGTCCACGTCTACAATTTCGACTCTACATGAGTCCATGGGGGATGTCCCCGGTCGACTGAACCAGATGAAAGTTCAGGATATAAGTCTACGACATGTGTAGTCCATGTCTACAACTCGACTCTTCATGAGTCTATGGGGGATGTCCCCGGTCGACTGAACCAGAATAAGTCATACGACATGTGTAGTCTATGTCTACAACTCGACTCTACATGAGTCTATGGGGGATGTCCCCGATCAACTGAACCAGATAAAGGTTCATGATATAAGTCATACGACATGTGTAGTCCATGTCTACAACTTGACTCTACATTAGTCCATGGGGGATGTCCCCGGTCAACTGAACCAGATGAAGGTTCAGGATATAAGTCATACGACATGTGTAGTCCATGTCTATAACTTGACTCTACATGAGTCCATGGGGGATGTCCCCGGTCGACTGAACCAGATGAAGATTAGATAATCCACATACTACGGGTCAAATGACCAGGGGAGTCTTCAATGTCGTTTGGACCAGATGAAGGTCTATGAAAGTCTTCACTCTACAGACCTGACGAAGGTCCAAGAGTATTTCCTTATCATACTACTAGACCCGATGAAGGTCTATGAAGGTTATCACCCATTCTCCTGATGAAGGTCCATGAGACTACAGTCGTATGGACCTGTCGAATGGACTTGATAATGGTCCAAGAAGGTCATCACTTCTCACTCTACTAGACCTGAAGAATGTCAATGAGGGCTTCATTCCTCATTCTACAAGACCTGACAAAGGTCAATGAAGATATAATTCCCCATTCTACAAAACCTGACTAAGGTCAATGAGGGTATAATTCCTCATTCTACAGGACTTGTAGTCTGAGACCATGTCGTCTGAAGACCATGAGACTACAGTCGAATGAACCTGATGAAGGTCCATGAGGGTCATCATCCTACTAGATTGGATGAAGGTCGATCGACTGGGCCCGATTGAGGTCCAATGGATTCTTCATACTACCTAATCTAATGAAGGTCGGTCGATTGGACCTGATGGAGGTCCAATGGATTCTTCATAATACTTAATCTGATGAAGGCCGGTCGATTGGACCTGATGGAGGTCTAAGGGATTTTTCATACTACCTAACCTGATGAAGGTCGGTCGAGTGGACCTGATGGAGGTCTAAAGGATTTTTCATACTACCTAACCTGATGAAGGTCGGTCGAGTGGACCTGATGGAGGTCCAAAGGATTTTTCATACTACCTAACCTGATGAAGGTCGGTCGAGTGGACCTGATGGAGGTCCAAAGAATTTTTCATACTACCTAACCTGATGAAGATCGGTCGAGTGGACCTGATAGATGTCCAAAGGATTTTTCATACTACTAGGCATGATAAAAGATTCCTTATGTAGTATGGAGTTTGCGGTATTAAATCAATGTCGTATGAATATGATGACTAACCTTTCATGTCTTCTGAGGAAGGTGATATCCATGTCTTGTCGAATGAGATCTTAAATAAGTGTAAGCCTCATACGTGTCATGTTGAGTGAGACATTTACCCCATGCTGAGTGTAATGTCCAGTGGGACATTCACCTTATGATGAATCTTCATTTGAAGAATCTTCATTGAGCCGAGACTACATCTTTGTATTGTCGAGTGGGATAGCATCATCATGATGTGTATCCATGTAATGTTGATTGGAACTTTAGGCAACTCACCCTACTTATCTGTCGTGTCGAATGAAACTTCAGCCAATAACTGATCCTTCCTCCATGTCGTGTCGACTGGAACCTTAGCCCCTAACTAAGACATGTTCCTTGTTGTGTCGAGTGGTGCTTCAGCCCCTGGCTATGAGTTCTTCCTTGTCGTGTGGAGTGGTACCTCAGCTCATAGCCAAGACTTTTTCCTTGTCGTGTCGAGTGGACCCTCTGTCAGATACTAAGCCTTCTTCCATATGGTAATGTCGACTGGGATGTCCATGCCAAGTATTCATTTGTGTATTGTCGTATGAGACATATTTCTCATGGCAAGTCTTTATACAGGTAGAGTGGGGCTGCTGGATATTCCAATGCAAGACACATTGCTTCGTCGTATGGGGTGAATGGTAGGAAAATTTGTTAAATTGGAAGGATGCGCCTTGTTCTTTCATGGTCGAATGAGAAGATGAAAATCATTCCATGTAGTTTGGAGGAGATGGCAATCCTTCATCGTCTGAAAGATATGATAATTTTTTTCCGTAGTATGGAGGAGATGACAATCCTAGAGTTTAATTCTTGGCCGATTGGGTATGTTGGAGGATGTCGATTGGGAGAAGCATGTCGATCGGGCCAGGTGTTGGTAAATGTAGGTCGATTGGAGCAAATGGGTTTCTCCCTAAGTTGGAGTTTTGTGAATGATAGTTTTTTTTCTAAAGTAACCAATGAATACTTATTTGGGAAGCTATGATGTCCCCAAGGCGACAATGGGTGGTCATCTAGCCCCTTTTTTTATTGACTAATTACATCAAGTATCACTTTATTGAAGTACATTGCTAGCATATCAGTTGTAGGGTCGCTTGGGCGGATTTGAGGTTCTCTCATTGTGATGGCTGATGGAATTATCTCTTTTCTTGTTTCTTTTATCATTCTCCCATCTAATCTCAATTTGAGCCTGGGCCATGACATGATCCATAATATAACATCGAAATTTAGTGAGCTTTTTATAGAGTCCACTTTCTGAAAGTAATCAATTTCTGAATGCTTCCACTGCAGTAGACTGATAGAGATATGAGATTGTTATCATTTCTTTATTGAAGCGAGCCACGTAGCTTCGCAAAGACTCCCCTCTCCGTTGTTGGATTGCATTAAGGTCATTGGTGGTCTTCTCAAGCTTGCAAGAACTTGCAAAATGCTCCACAAATTTATCAACTAGTTCCTGATATGACCCAATAGTCCTCTAAGATAGATTGAGGAACCAAATGAGGGCTGGGCCCGCCAATGTTTCTCTGAATCCTCTACACATTCCAGCTACCCATTGATGAGGAGCCAGATCAGTCGACATTATCTTGTATTTGTAATGGATCACATGATCGTTCGGGTCTGTGGATCCGTCATACAGCTTCATATCTGGAGGACTGAACTTCCTTGGTGGTTCGGTGGAAGTGATGGTGTCCAAAAATGGGGTATCTGAGATCGTGTCGGCTCGGCTTTTTCTCACTGGTAGTCTGACACCAGGTAGGCTGGAGAAAATTGCATCTTTGAACTCCTGCATTTCCTTGCGCATGGTGGAGGCAACTTGCCGTGCTTGGTCGGTTGAGGAAATATGTTGACTTCTTTCTTGATTTGGTGGATGGTTGTCTGATGGCAGATTGTCACTTGTCACATTGTTGAATGCCCCCAAGAGATTGGTGGGGATTGTGGGATTGCCGGGAAGGTCTGTAGTATCAGGTTGTCGGAAGGTTGAAGAGATTTGCTCATGTTGCTTCTGGAGGGTTATATTGGAGATTCGCATGGCTAAATTTTCCTCCTCTAAGACTCGTAATCGTTCTTATAGAATGGCCAATTGAGAGGCCATATGATCTAATGTCTGATCCAGAATAAGTCATGTGCAGCTGTGTTGAAGGGATCGTAGACTGAGAGATCTTCGTCTACTATGAATCGCTAAGGCCCCACGGTGGGCGCCAAATTATGGACGCTGGTTTTCGCCCAACGTCTACAATCGAGATTTCGTAGAGAGGGGGCACTAGCGATCCTGCAAAACAAAGAGGTAGAGTGTGCGTGGAGGATCTACCAACCGGTGTGGTGGGTGCCGTAGGCACTCCGACGCCCAAGTCAGTAGTGTAGATGAGCTACTAATACGGTAGTAGGAGGAGCAAGGTCAGAGATTACCTTGATCCCCATGAGCTGCCGTGTGGGCGATAGGTAGGATATGATGAGAGCTCTGGAGAGAAGATTATTGAGCTATGAGAGTTGTGATTGCCCCCTTCTCTTCTGGATCTCGGTTCCTTTTATAGGCTATTTGAGATGAGATTCATGAATGCGTTTAATTGACATACGTTTTGTGTGTTGGTAACGGTCGTGTCATGAATGAGTATTATGGGCAGTCATGAAGACTGAAAACGGCTGGGTTATGAGGGGTATTTATGAGTCTGAGCGTTTTCGTGGGCTGGCGTATGGTGGGCCTTGGTTATGGTTTGAATGTGGGGCATTTTACTGGGAGTGGGCCCGTGAATCTTCGGGTCTGGGTCTTATGTTGGGGAGTCTGGGGTGCGTTCAGTGTTTAGTCTGAAGTAAAAGGTCGAAATTGCCATTGGACCAAATTTGGCCCATACACTTACACGTAATATTTATGCATCATTCGTTTATCTCTCTGTTCTCAAGTAATATTTTTAATTCACTATAAAAGAGTTAATAGTCAGAGTTTGCATCCTAAAGCACAGTATATTATAAAAAAATTCATGAAAGAAAAAAATACTTATAAAAATAATTTAAAATAAAATAATAAATAACAATATACCCGAAATCCAAAAAAAATTGACTAGATTTTGTGGGCGACTACTATTTAGGTTTCTTATTTTATTATATTTTTATATTATCGTAAGTTTTTTATTTTAATAATTTATTATTTTAATTTTATAATTTAATAATACAAACATTAATTGTGGAGATTAGGTGACACATATATTTTTTATTTAATAGAATATTATACTATATCTTCTTATTATAATAAGTAATAAATAATTAATTGTAGAGATTAAATGTCATGTGAAAAGTTTAAAAATATTTAACTTTTATATATATTATATAATATATGCATGGTCAAACATCCAAAGCATAAAAACACAAATTCGAATATCAACAGAGTACGTCATTTAACATAGAGTTCATTTCAATCATATAAAACGTGAAGTTACACTTTTATACTTTATCACAAATAAACATCTTTGGAATATCATCAAATCGGTAAATCAATCAAACTTTCTTCAATTCGAATCAATCTTTCTTCAATTCCAATAGCCTTACAATAGTTGAACATTCATGATTCATATACATGTATCATAGCTCACTTCTCTTATATTCACGCAAATACAATTTCAGAATTCTTACTTGGGGACATGTCAAGCACTTGAAGCTTACAAACACATTCAGTCTCTTTCACAATATACTTATGTACAATAACAAACTTAGCAAACACACTTTACAACATCTTATACTCACATCGGTTTTCAGGTCACTCTTTCATTCCACGCAAACACACACAATCCATACATATCACATGATGTATCATACACACATATACACTCAAACATATATACAAACATCTTGTAACCATTAATGAAGCATTCAAAATAGTCAATACATCATAACACAACCAAACAATACATACAATTCTCGTACGGAACTCATTAGCTATTTTAGAATAGGTATTAGATGAATGTCGTCTGAACGGATTCATAACCAGCTCTACTACTACATCACGAAATCATCAACCAATTAAACATACACACATGCACACATATCTCGTAACACAATCTCATCGCACAATTTCTCATACACAAGCACATACATGGCAAACATTGTTTTATCATCAGAATAGTCATACACATATGTATATACATCAAACATACGAATACACACATTACTTCGAATTCAGATACCATAGCCTTTAACAATCTTCATATCATTTACTTATCAATCAAACATAATCCGTTTCAAATTTCTTATCTGAAAACATTAATACAGTATCTTACCAAATATATATTTCCATTCATATATGTATCCTAACAATCACGTACTTCTATCACTTAGTAAAGGCTTAGATTATACCAACCCAACCTCTATACAACTAAATTGTATGTATTAGTCAATAACAAACTGATTCCAACGCACATCTACACGTGCTAATACAAATTCAGAAATCATAACTTGTTCTCTTTACTGATCTTATACACTCAAATCGTACTTATCTTATCATCGCATACATACACAAATACGTGTTCATATACTTATACATATACATATTCATTCACATATGTATGTATATGCATACCATTACATGTTCATACACTGACGTACATGAATACATACATATAGACATTAACCTCATTTAACACATTACCTCATATCATAGCAATAACATAAACATCCATACATATGGTGGTCGATTAACTTAACTACACATAATCTCGAACTCTGTTATCAAAACCACTTCTCAACAATCCTTGTTATAACATAAACATTTCAATTATCTCTATATATATATTTAAACACAAATCAATAATTCAAGTACTCATCGTATGGATTACTTACCCGACTTCGTGAGCACTCCAGGTCCTAGTCAAGTCTGTCAAAATAAATGGTGAAATGCAGTCAGAATCGCAACTTTACAGAATTCTCGACTTAACTTTGACAAAATTTTGGATCTTTCTAGGACAATCAAATCAAGTCTGATTTCAATGTTTTCAATTTCAATAATCTTAAAACATCATTACAAACTAATCCAAGTCATCAGTTAACTTAAATCATCCATTTACGCGTTTTTGAAAAATCTTCCGAAAAAATTTCCGCAAACGCTACGGATGGGTCATAAACCCTCCGAACCTACCCGAATTTATCTATTCATTATTGTATCATCATATATATCTCATATCTATCATTACAATAAAAAACACATCAATATACGCAAAACCTACTTTTATCGGAAACTAGCATAATCTATCTGATCGATCCAATTCGTTACGTTTTCACTCGGATTCTGACAGATACACATATTTAATATACTCATACTCAAATAATTCAATTTATATCATTTCATTACTTTATCAAGTATTTAATGATAAACTTGAAAATTATGGATTTTACAGGGAGGTCTTACCGAGATTTCGAGGGCATATACAGACTCCAAACGATCCCACAAATGTGCTGGAATCGACGAAATTTCGATCGAAGATATTGTTCATTCATGGGTCACTATGCATAACAATTTTCTTCCTCGTTTTACGTGCAACCGTGCACAGAATGTGAGAATCATCACCGCCAACTTGTATTACTCTTTGAGGGCTTCGATCTGACGGGTGACCCGGGCTGTGAAATGAAGCGACTGGCCGGGATCGGGAAACCCATGCCCGCACGCATTTCCTCTCTTTCTCGCCTTTCGTCGGCGTCTTGGGGCTACCACTGGCCACCATAAGACGGAGGGGTGGCCGGCACACCCTCTGGGCAGTCGCGCCAACTGGTGATGGCCCGCAGGTCGCCGTCGCGACCATCGGTTCCAAGGATGAAATTTGGGGACGGGGGGTTCGAGTGTTGAGGTTTGGATAGTTATGTGTTTTCTGCAATTATAATAAATTATAGGGTATTTATAGAAAAGTTTCTGAAAATTATATTTTAACCCCCCACAAAATTATTGTTAGGTCCCTCTCATGTGACTTTCTCATAAATTCACATTTTTGTAGTCGTTTGCTTAAATACTAATGAAGTTAAAATATGCTTGTGTAACATCTTTCGCAGCAAAAGTTATGATATTTATGTTGTGTTATGCTTGTGCCTTGTGTAACATCTTTTACAGCAAAAAATATAGTATTCATACTGTGGGTGGTAATTTGGATAGTGTTTAGCTTGTTTTTTTGACTGATATGTTTTTTACAATTGGACAAGAGTATTATTATTGTCAATCTACCGGTTAGCGCTGTTGGTGCTAAATTAAAGGAGTTTTAGATGTTGAAACATCATATTAATTCCAAAATCTTAAGCTAATAGAAAAATTTTGAACAAAATTATTTGAACCCAACTGATATCTTCATAAGTGTGACCAAATACTTGTCATGTAAATCCACACACACACAAATACATGTGTATCCAAATACAAACACACGTGGGTCTGTACCAATTAACGATATAGGGAATTTATCAAGATTCTGATATCTGTTGGGAAACCATTAATCTCAAAAGTTAAAGCCAATAGAAACCACAATTTTCTATCATGTTCATTTATTTCAGTGAAACCATATCTTTTAGGTTGTTATTATTTGAAATTATCCATTTATTTTTTTCTTATTCTCTTGCTGCATTAATCTCCACTACTCCATATTTTTTGCCCTACAACAACTAACTAAAACTAACTCTAATACTATAGATATCCCTATTAAACAAAACTCTAGGCTTATTTGTGATGTGTGTTTATCTTGAAAGCAAAAGGAGAGGGTAAGAGTATGATTGATCAGTTGAAAAAAGGGAATAGAAAATTTTCAGGGACCAGTGACAGAGAGAAAGAGTCGAACCAATAGAGAGAGAAAATACAGAAAAGAGATAAAGTGGGATATGAGAGAGAAATAGGTTGTTCGATGTCGTCTGAACACCTTTTCCGGCGAGTGACCACTCCAGTAGAATCCCCTCGACGAGACGAAGCCAACGCCGCCAGTCCAACCACATGAAGTCTCTGTACGCGCCCGCATGCGCCACCCACGCGCCGAAGCATCGCTGCCCCATGCGTCGCCGTGCATAACACCTCATTGACCTGAATCTTTCCCTCATCGAGATACACGGGTTGTACACCTCGGTTGCCCAAATCGAACATTCGGTTGTTGTGAAACGAGCCAAAAACGAGAGTTAACGATGTTCGATCGTTCGTCGGTGACCACCGAGCATCTACCATCACCACCACCATCGTCGTTGTGATCCTAATGACGTGTACTGTCTTTTGATAATCTCATTGTGGAATTTTGAAGTCGTTGGAGCTCGCTACGTTATATTTTACAGTTTTAGGGGTGTAAATGTAACATTTTGAGAGTTTTGGACTTATTCGTAAATTGTTATGATTAGAGACACAAATTTATAAATTCTGATTTTTAGGGAGTAATAGGTGATAACTGAAAATTATAGGACTAAATTGATAATGTTGAAGAGTATTGGGGTTAAATTATAAATTTGGAAAGTTTAGGGGTAAAATCATAATAAAATATAGGGATCTGATCGTAATTTTACATTTTTTTTTTCCAGATTTTAGCAAGGACATATATATATATAGAGTTTTGCGTGGATTGAGGTAAGTACAATGCACGATGATTCCCTTAACATAAATATTTGTGGCTCATGTTTGATATATGAGTTTATGTAATATATTAAAACATATTTACACATATATGTTTGGAAATTATATTGAGAAATTAATGGCATGAGAACATAAATTACGAATACAAACTTTGGGTATATCTATATATTTGCACTATGAATCGAAATATTTGAATATTCTGCGACTTTGAGATGAGAATGATGGATGAAGTGAGATGATGTGTGTTGTATTGGATGTTGTGTGTTATTATTGTTATGTTTTCGGATTTAGTATAATAGTGGTCGGAGATGCGAGGTTGACCGGTGCAATCACACGCGTATAACGCAAGCGCACGTATCTTTCAAGTAGTATAAAAATTATCGATCCCACGAGGATTTAAAACCTAAACTATTAATTTATGAAGCCAAATTTTTTCAAGTATCTAATGGATTGATTGTTTGATTGGGTGGTGAATTTAAAATTAAAACAAGTAAAAGAAATAGCGCGAAAGTAGATTGAGGAAAATTCAATATAAACAATCCAGGGTTGTGAATTATTCCAATATCTTTTTAAAGATGAAGTGATTATTTTACGATTGTGTAATATATTAGTTTACTAACTTGGAACAAGGAATTCTGTAAAAGCCTCTGTTGATGGTCGGATGCAAATACCCAGTGTAACCCAATTAATCATATGTCTATGTCAACCAAGTTACCTGAATGCATTAAGATTAAGTTCCAATTGTGGCTATCCCCGCCCGACAGTTATATGTATATCCTGTAAGGAAATCTATTAAAGGGTTATTTATCATCAATGAAGATCGTGGGCTATTAAGTATAAGGCTGAAACCTAAAATTCCTTTATCAAGTTTATTTTAAGTTTACCAAATCAATCTTATTAGTGGCCAGTTAACAAGAAGCATTAAACTTAAGACTTAATAAGTAAACCTTTATATTACCCAAACTATAAAATAACCCCTTATAAACAGTGATATTGGAATTCATCACAACCCCGGATAACAGGTTTAGCTACGACACATATTTACGGCTAGTAAAAGTTTAAATAAAATAAAAGACATAAAGTAAATGCTGGAAAGTAAATGACGGAAAGTAAATGCGGAAAAGTAAATGTGTTGTAAATTAAAATGTAAAAATACAATAAAAGAAAATGCTGAGGTTAAGAGATCCATTTTTATTACTACTATTTTAGATATCTCATTTACATAATATATTAACTTTGCGTGATTTTACCAACCAACCATATAGGCAGGAACCTGATTAAGTCAAATTTATAATTAATACCAACCTGCCATATAAGCGGTATCCAAACTTAGTCAGGTTAAGACCAATTTATAAATAAGTCCAACCGACCATAAGGCGGTATCCTCATTAAGTCAGTGTTGGATAATTATGACCCATAACATCACTATTTTGTAAAGAACATGGTGTTCTTGTACAAAATTAACTATGTGACAAAGAACATTGCTTTTTATCATTTGTAATTGGATTACCTGGATATATAAATGATAAAAGTCCATATGATTAGTACCAGATTAATAAGATATGAGACAATATTAATCCACGTAAGGTTTAAT